>JABUQX010034177.1:30000-32500 GCA_015478945.1 Trachelipus rathkii
AATCATTTGATTCTGGAATATTATTTGTTGAAAACAGAGATTGCTGATCTATCTCACGCCGGGATTCAAGCCTGATACCGAGTTATGTCGACGTTTCCGTACTGAAATGCCAGAGTGAGTGCCTAATCAGGCGAGGACACTCCGTCATAATATCTGTGATGAAAATTTGACGAAACTCTTCCATAAGAAATATAAATTTGAAAATTTGATAAGAAAGAATTAAATTATCATAAATTATCGTATCATTTTTATTTTTCATTAGAAAATAATAATGAAAACTAAGAATAAAATAATAAGATAATAATAATAATAAAAATAATAATAATAATAATAATAATAATAATAATAATAATAATAATAATAATAATAATAATAATAATAATAATAATAATAATAATATAATAATAATAATAATAATAATAATAATAATAATAATAATAATAAAACAGATTTGATTTTTAATTTTTTTCATCTGTCAAAGATTATAATTAAATTCGTTCTCTGAGTTCACGATAAATTTAATAAATAATAATAATAATAATAATAATATAATAATAATAATAAAAAATAATAAATAATAATAATAATAATAAATAATAATAATAATAATAAATAATAATAATAAAATAAATAATAATAATAATAATAATAATCAAAATAATGATAATAATAAGAAAATGGATAAAAATGCTTTCATCAGAATTTACAAGACATCATATTAAGTTAACATTATTAACAATATTAGTTGTATAAATACAAAACTAATGTAACAATTTCTGAAAGGGGGCTACACTAATTGCAATCACGTATGTGTCCTTTGATCCCAAAAATAATATAAATCGATTAAATTTAAAAGCAAATTGTAAAGGATTGAGCTAATGTATCCCAAACGAATATAATACAAAATAGATCATAAGTAAAATTAAAAAATAATAATAATTAATGTAAAAATGATATCAATAATAATATTTTAAATATAATAGGAACAAGTTTAACAATGATAAAATAATAATTAACAGAAATAGACCTATAATAAAAATAATAAAATAATGAATCAATAATAAATAATAATAAAAAAATAATAATAATAATAATAATTAATAAAATAATAAAATAATAATATAATATAATAATAATAAATAATAATAATAATAGTAATATAATAATAATAATAATAAAAAATAATAATAACATAAAAATAATTAACAGTCCCAATAATAGATAATAAATATATAATAATTAATAAAAAATAATGAATAATATAAATAATAAATAATAATAATAATAATAATAATAAATAATAATATAATAATAATAATAATAATAATAATAAAATAATATTAATAATAATAATTAATAAAACAATAATAATACTGATAATAATCATAAGAACTAATAATAAAATAATAATGATAATAATTATTATTAATAATAAAATAACAATAATAATAATATAAATAATAAATAATAATAATAATAAATAAAATAATAAGTATAAATAATAATAATAATATAAATAATAAAATAATAAAATAATAATAATAAATAATAATATATAAAAAAAATTAATAATAATAATAATATATAATAAATAATAATAATAAATAATAATAATAAAAAATAATAATAATAATAATAATAATAATAATAGAATATTAATAATAAAATAATATAATAATAAATATATAAATATAATAAATAAATACATAATAATAATAAAATAATAATAATAACATAATAATATAATAACATAAATAATAAATAATAATATAATACTAATAATAATAATAATAATAAAACAACAATTAACATAATAATAATAATAATAATTAATAATAATAATATATATAACAATAATAATAATAATATAATTGATAATTATAATAATAATAATTATAAAATAAAAATAACTACGACAAATACAACAAAATTAATCACAATCACAATTACAATCAATAATTACATCTAAAAATACATATTCCCAATATAATTATATTAAGCTATCAATCATGTTACAAAACAAAGAATAATAATATATAATAAATAATAAATAATAATAAGTATAATATAGTGATAAATAGCAATAAAATAAATCATATATAAAATAAATAAAATATATATATAATAATAATTAATAATAATAATAAAATAATAATAAAATAATAATAATAATAATAATAAGTAATTAATAATAATAGTAATAATAATAAAATAATTAAAATAATAAATAATAATAATAATAATAATAAAATACATAATAAAATAATAAATAATAAATGATAAAATAAAAAATAATAATTAATAATAATGAAATATAATAATAATTAATAAAACTAATAATAATATAATAATAATAATAATAATAAAATAAAATAATAATAATAATAATAAAAAATAAAAAATTAACAATAATTGTAATGTAGTAGCTAGATTTTAGCTAGGTTATCCCTGTTAGGTATTATAATATTTATTTAGATTAATATGTTTAATTTTAGTAAAA
>JABUQX010034177.1:37500-76280 GCA_015478945.1 Trachelipus rathkii
TATTCTTATTCCCTACCCTTATATAAGTATATTACTGGCTGCTCCTCAATCTTGAATATACTCCATAAACGCATGTATTAACACTCAATCAATTTAAATACGATTCTCGGCCTCAATTTCTTAGCATGACGTATTTCATTTACTTGGATTTTCAATTCTATACTTCTCAATCTTACCCATTACATCCTATGTAATAACATCCCAAAATCTATCTTCTGCACATCACCAACCATTCATATCATTCTTATTATGCATATTATGCAGATCTCGAAGTTTTTTGCCACACTCCCTCAACCTTCATCGTTTAAAAGCACACCTATCATTATTCTGATCAGGTTCTTTTAATTTCATTCTTATACTTTCGAGCTTCTTCAGAAGAGCTTCCTATTCTTTGTAGTCCCTTATCTCTTTTCAATGTTCATTTTATAAATACTCTAACTTTATCATTTTTAGTATTTTTTTTTTCATCCTTTATAATTCCAGGGCATTCTTTCTTTTTGACTCATATTGTTTATCATTCACCACGACTTTCTTTGTTTAGTTTTTACCGCTTGCTTACTTCTTCATTCATCCATCATGTTAACATTCTTATTTCCTTTTGCAACCACATACTTATTTGCAACGGGGCCTAAAGTATCTCATATTTGCCTCCCATTTTGTTAGTGTTCAACTTGTTCAATACACTGATTTACTTGCGACGGTCTTTACATCTTATCCTTTACACTTGTTCACTTTAACTTTCTCATCATTATTTTTACCACTTCTCCCGTAACCTTTTCTTCCTCCTCAGTCCCACTAACTTAAATTTTTACATAGAACAATTATAATGATTACGATAATCATTCCTAACACTCCTGATTTACATCCAACACAGACTTCAATTTCTCACCCACACACAAATATCATCTTTCACTTTTAGATAACCCAGCTCTCCTACACAACTGCTAGTATACTTATGGATATCTTGGTGTTTTAAAGAATAGTATTACTACCACATACTCTCCTCACAGAATCATTTACCTTGCCTACATTCTGCATTTTCTCGCGACACCCAACCACATGTTATACCATCCCTTTTTTGTTCACCTATCCAACCATTCAGGCCCACACTATCAATCTGAGCTTCCAACTCACCCCATCCAAAATATTCAGATTATCCAAGAAAATCGTACTCTCTTCAAAGTTTCCCTCAGATGGACCATACGTCACAAACACACATACTTGACTTTTTCAAACTTAATTTTTTAACTTAAATCTAGACTTCACACACACAAGTTCTACATAGTCTGTAGCACAAGTCACGTCATTCAAAATTGCAACTAAACTTCTTCCCTCTCATTCCTTTCCACAAAACACACACACATTTCAACACACCACTCATTTTCCACCGTTTCCTTTTCATCTTTTTGTTTTCAGTAAGGGAGCAATCAAATTTGCCCTTTCTAAATTCATCCATCATCTCCTCTCTTCTCTCAACATTTATTCTCTGACATTCATGTACATATGTCAAAACAATTTTCGGGCAGAAAAATTTAGAAAGCTTCGGGGGATACACATTCCGTGGAGCGTGCATGAGCATTCTATTAAGATAGGTGTGTGCAGCCAACCACTATCACGGCCTAAGTGCCTTCTACGAACGCAGGAATACATGTGGGATTCCTTTCTCCCACATACATAGGGATTGAGTGAGGGATGTCTGTTAGTGTGTCAAGAAGAGGGTGTGTACTTTAAGTATGTGTATTTGATATGTGGATTAATTGGGTGGTCAGTATAAATATGTTTGCCTGGAGGATGAGTGTTGTTAAGAATATCTGACGCAAAGGAAGGGGCCATTAAAAAATGGGAGGTAATTTCAACGCTTCGAGTCATCGCTTCGAGTATGCATGTACTCTTCTCTATTGTATCTCTCACCTATTATATTTATATTATATTATCTATATTATATATATATTATATATATATAGTATATATTTATATATATATATATATATATATATATATATATATAATATAATATATATATATATAATATATATATATATATTATATATATATTATATTATATATATATATATATATAATATATATATATATATATATATATATATATATATATAACTTACTTATGACCAGTAGCGCCTCCACACATTTTAAATAATTCTTGGTCTGTGTAATTCTTAATTAATTCCAAACTTCCTTCTACCTCCGTACTTAGGTGGGTATTTGTGTTTTCAATTATTTCATTTCCTTCTAAAACACAACCCTGGAAATTGAAATTGAAAAGATACATGATTATCGCGGCCTGAATTATTATTGAAGAATTATTGCATACTAAATTGGGTCATAAAGGATCTATAAAAATGGTCTATTGATTCAATATATTACTACTGTAAACTATAGAATAATTCTTATGAAAAAATTCTCAAATTAATTACGTGATTCATTAATCAATTAGCGGTTTTCAGCTAGCAACTCCACATGTAATAGTGTACTTTTCACACAGTTTTATTATTTTAAATTACAAAAAGAGAGACTATGTTTTGAAATCTACTAAACTTACTAACACCAGAACACAAAGTGAAGGGTCTTCACGAATGACATTTTTAACTTATTCAGCAAATCCCATGTTTAAAGCAATTTTGATAATACAATAGAATTTTCTCAAAACTATCATTATCTTCTGATCTTTATTTTTGTCAGAATTTCCTGCGGTTCTCCATGTTCATTCGTTCTCCTCCTCCTCTTCATCAAAAATGGGTGGTTGAACTATTTCTAATTCCTCCTTTCTCTAGAGCTGCATCTTCATCACTAATATTCTCATTATGTGTTTCACCCGTTTTCTCCTCTTTTTTCCTTATCATCACCAAGTTCCTCTTTATTTAGAGGTACACCTGCCAACCGAGTAATTTGTACCCTTGCCACATCCCTTAAAGTTCTTCTATGCTTTACTATAACAGTTTTTCCATCTCTTCCTATCACCTTTGCTGGGCCTCTCCACTGTTTATCTATTTCTCTCTTATAATAAACTTCTTCACGTGCTTCAGCTAATTCAACATTGTTCTTATTTTCCCCTTCATTGCTTTATTTATCTTTTCTTCAGCTTCTTGTTCTATATGTATTAATCAACTTTTTCTTATTCCATCTAAATGTTTCAGTAAAAATTTCCCCTCTATACCTTTACACCCACGCTATTTTCCTCCTTGGTTGCGTTATTAGGTAACCTAACATTCTTACTGAAAACTAATTGATTAGGAGAATAACCATTTCGATCTAACAAAAGAGTTTTAGAATCAACCGCCCAAATTAAACTCACATTCTTACCAACACCCTTATCTTTCATTTTTCGCACAGAATCTTTCAACAATCACACCATCTTTTCACACTGCCCATTACTATTCCTTATATAACAAGGTATTTTCAGTCTTTTAACTGCCTGATAAGTGGAATACCCAAACACATAATTTACATTTATCCATCTCATAGATTCTTTTACCTCTTCTCTATCCCTCTCATTCATACTACCTACCACTAAACCTAGTCACTTTTCCCCATCACATTCTTCTGACATCCGATATCCACAATTGCACATATTTCTTCACATTCATTAATTTTTTTCTCTAACTAGGACATTTTCATTAAAAAAAATCGGATTCCTTGTTTTTGAATTTCTATTGTTCAAACCTCTTCCTCTACCAAACCTTTTCATACTACCAGCATATTCTATCACCTTAAAACCCCTTCCAACACCTGCTTCATCTCTCCTTTTATACCGTCCTCTCATTGGACATTCTGCCGAAAAATGATATATTGATCGTCGAAACAAAACACACTTCATTACCTCACCAAATTTATTCTTCTTAATCATTCTAACCCGTTCAATGTTTTTCTCTCTTTCATGAGACACATTTTTTATTTCTTTTGTCCACCATCCACTTCTTTCAACTGTCTTAGCACCCGAACCCTCACATACATTTATTAAACAATACTTAAACGTTTTAAATTCCCAAGCATCCTTTCCACAATATTCCAGAACCATCTGTCTTTGATTTATATCAATATCTGCTCCTTATAATAAGTGAGCGCATTTCATATCTTCACCCGAATCAACTCTACCAGTCATCTTACAATTACTCTCAATCACCTCATATCTATTTACATATTCTCTCATGCTCTCATTTTCTCCTCTCTTAATATATAAAAAAAATTCTAGTATTCTATCATACCTATCACGCTGTTTTTTTTTTACCATATCTTTTATCCAGTTCCTCTAGCACTTTCTTCACATGTCATCCTTTCCCAAATCATCCAACTCTATATTGCAAACACCTTTTCTCCCAGACTCAACAAATTTCACCACCTGGACATTCATACTCTTTTCCATCTAACTTATACCACCACTCAATACGTTTTTCCCATACTTCATACTCATTTGCACAATTCCCATCACCTTTAAACACTGGACACAATCTCCTAGTTTTCTATATATTCTCTCAATCTGAACTGACTTGACCTCACTACTAGATCCTCCGTCTTCTTTATCCATATCAAGACCCACAAAAAATTAACAAATACGAAGCACTCCGAACCTACCTAACTACGCTCTGCTATCACTGAATAAAAAAAAGTTATCTTGGCTAATCCAAATACTATAAGCAATACAATCTGACACTCACCTTATGATAACAGAAGAATAGATTCAACTAGTTAAAGTTCTCAATCAATTCCGAGTTAGACCCTATCTTATTTCAATCCTCTCAAAATAAGTAAACCCGCCCAGCAAAACCGTGAATACCCAACTAGAAACAAAGAAAACCGGTTTATGCGCCCCAACAAATCTCGAAACCTTTCAATAAAAAAGCCTGAGGAGCAAATAACCATCCAACCTCCAAATAGATTATTACACCTTTTTAATTTTAATACCCTACAAAGAAATAATAAACATTTGTAATTAAAATCAACAAGAACAAAAGAAAAAGAAAAACGAAACAATGCCAAATTTAAACAAACAACAAACAAAGCGGAACATCAGCAGGAAAGAAGCACATCATGCAGCAAGCCCACTTCATCCCATGCCATACAAAACTGAAACATAAAAAACAGTCATATATATATACTGTATATATATATATATATATATATATATAAAGATATATATATATATATATATATATTATATATATATATATATATATATATATATATATATATATATATATATATATATATATATATATATATATAAAGAGGAAAATATACACAAACTACAAAAAAAAGCTGACTGGGCACAATTCACCAACTATATAGAAAACAACATACACCCCCTAAATATCACAAACTCATCAATACTCAACAAAGCCATACAAAATTCACTTCTCTAATCCAAAGAGCACCTAACCAATTCATTCCCATAGCATACATTAAAAAATACAACCCAACTCTAACACCTGAAATAGAACAGCTACTTAAACAACGCAACTCAATCAGAAAAATCATACCCACATCACTACAAATGACAACACAGATTAACGCCATAAACACCCAAATCACAAATTTAATGAATACACATTCTTCGAACAACTTGCAAACTTTCCTCACCAAGAACACCCAACACATGAATAACAACAGAATATGGGAAAACAATAAATATACAGAAAAACTCAACCAACCAGCAGACATACACTCATGAATCCATCAAAAATCCAAACACGCAAAACCCCCAATCCAACAAACAACACACAAACAAAGCAAAGTCAAAAACCCACACACCCTCAAAACAGGAAAATCATCAAAGCTCTCAAGAAAATAAAACTCAATCACGACCCAACAATAGAAATAACCACAACAGACTTAGAAAACATAATAAAGACACTTAAAAACTCACCTGCAACTGGCTCAGACAACATTTCAAACAAACACCTCAAACACCTAGGGAACACAGCTTTAACTCAATTATTACAAGTTTCACCAGCCTAAATTTGATTCCCCTATCTGGAAAAAAACTATCATTATACCCAAACTAAAACCAGGAAAAGACCCCTCTGACCCCTCATCATATCGCCCCATTTCTCTATTATCAACACTATGCAAACTACTAGAAAAAACAATACTAAACAAAATAACTCCACACATCACCAAACACAAATTTCAATATGGCTTCAAACAAAACCATTCAACCACAACTGCACTCATAAACATCATTCACCCTCACAATCAACGGCCTAAACTCAAAACAATAATCATGGCAATCGACATTAACAAAGCCTTTGACACAGTACCTAAACATAACCTAATCCATAAAATAACAAAATCAAATATCCCCACTAACCTAAAGAAATGGATTTCCAATTTCCTATCAGGAAGAACAGCACAAATACATACAAACAACACAAAATCCCGAACAATCAACATCAACTACGGAGTATCAAAAGGTGCACACTATTTCCCACATTATTCAACCTGTTCCTAGCCGACCTCCCACAACCACAAACAGACCACATAAACACAACCTACGCAGACGACATTACCATAGCCATTACACACTAGAACCAAAACACTGCCATAAACCTGACGCAACAATACATCAATTAACTTCAAACATGGTTAACAGAAAACAGAATGTCCACCTCACCAAACAAATCATCAATCACTTTAATCACCACTGCCCCAACTGCCCCCCCCCCCCAAGTCTACTTGAATAACATACCCCTCAACAAAACTCCCCAAATCCTAAGAGTAACACTTGACACTCATTCATGGTTCACACTGACATGACAACGTATTATCAGCAAACAAGAAATTCAAATATATAAGAACTATCGTCGGCACAGACTTTATGTAACAAACAAACATTCACCATCATATACAAACAACAATACATTCGTCTGACTCTATACTATGCCTCTCCAACTTGGAACCCATTACTGACTAAAAACAACAAAGAAACTCCAAACAACACAAAACAAAACACTATGAATCATAACAGATGTACATCAACTCTCCCCAACAACTCTACACGAAGAAACTAAATTTCTACCCATCACCTAGAAATGATAAGCACATAATTCTTTGTCAGAACCCAAACACCCCAACATCCATGCCACATAGACCTCTCCAACCCCACCCACCACACACTCAAACAACCTTCCTCTTCACCAGCTCTATATTATTAAGCAAACAAATTCTGAACAACATTCCACTGCCACCAAACAACACATCATACATTAACACATTCACACAACACTAACAGAAAACTGAATAAGACTCAGACCACCAAAACAACTTTTTAAACAAACATCCACCAGAAATATGAACCAGAATTCAACTTCTCTACCAAGAATCCAGCTAATCAATACTACAAATTAAGATACTTGGCCACCACCTTAAACTTACAATACTATAAACACAGATTCACCTTTACCAACCAAAACACTACAAATATCTGTCCAAACTGTAACCAGGTCGCGGAAAACACATTCATTCTCTTCTGTCTATCTAACTCACAACCCAGAGGGAATTCTGAAACATTTTTAGCACTGGAAGATTCTTTGAGCGCCGTGTGGCGGCGGGGGTATTTGGACGGTATGGCCTCTCCGATAAAAGGGTGGTCAGGGGTGAGAAGGTAAGAGGGTAAGATATATATATATATATATATATGTTGTTATATATATATATATATATGTTATATATATATATATATATATATATATTTATATATAATATATATATATATAGCAGAGTATATATAGTATATATATATATATATATATATATATATATATATATATATATATATATATATATATATATATATATATATATATATATATATATATATATATATATATATATATATATATATATATATATATATATATATATATATATATATATATATATATATATATATATATATATACCGTATATATATATATATATATATATATATATATATATATATATATATATAGTATATATAAGTAGTATATATATATATATATATATATATATATATATATATATATAATATATATATATATATATATATTTATATATATATTTTTATATATATATATATATATATATATATATATATATATATATATATATATATATATATATATATATATATATATATATATATAGCAAATATATATATATCTATATATATATATATATAGTTATATAGTATATATATATATATATATATATATATATATATATATATATATATATATATATATATATACTTACTTTTACAAAATTTCCATATCCTAATAAATCTCGATTTTTCTAGACTAGATTTTTTGTAGATATTTTTAAATCTTCTGCTCTGGTTATTTCAACTGCTCCTGTCTGTAAAAATGAATTAATAAACTCAGTATTGACATTAATTAATAGTGATGAATAATAAAATATAGTGAATTTTGTGTGAAATATTATAATAAATATAATAATAATACACACACACACGCACACACAAACACACACACACACAATAATAATAATAATAATAATAATAGTGATAATAGGATATATATATATATATATATATATATATATATATATATATATATATATATATATATATATATATATATATATATATATATATATATATATATATATATATATATATATATATATATATATTTATTTTGTATGTTTATGTATTTATGTATGTATATGTATATGTATTAATGTATATGTATTATTTTTTAATATTTATTTATATAAAAGCGCTCAGTGGTAAAGCACTCGCCAAACAAAGCGAAGGTCCCTGGTTTTCAACTGGTCGGGTGGAAGAATGTGAGCTATTCTCTCTTAGGGCTTGGCTTCGTCCTGTTCGGCTCGGACGTTAAATGAGTAACACCCCTCCTAGATTAGGGCTCTGCCCGTGAGCGGTGGTGTTTATCTGAGTAAAAAAAAAAAAAAATTGTAAAAAATAAAAGTAAGTCTTACGGTGATAGTGTGAAGGGGAAATAAAATTTATTACTTCTTTCTAAAGAAATTGGTTACCATTTAAACAAAATGTGTAAAATAAAATCTCCAAAAAGATAGTATAAATACTACATAATGATTTTATCATATTTGTCATTCTTTTATGAAATAAAGAGTCAATTCATCAAACTTTCAATATTTTATGGTAATTACAATGAATTCAATCTGAAAACCTAAATTTAAAGGACTCAAATTTAAAAAAAAAAAAAAAAAAAGTCACAGAAAAGCTTTAAGAAAATGTGACTAGAAAAGTTATTTTAAATTGGGTAATAGAAACAAGGAACAAAAGTAATGTAATAGTATCCAAGTTAATGGCAATACATACACCACCTAGCAGGATTATACAAAATGGTTGCACTCTTGTATAAACCTCAAACACTAATTTATATTGAATAAATAATAATTTCCAGCAAATACTGTTAACTATTATGTCATTATACTGGCATGTGCAACTTTAAATTAGCGTTATGTGTTTTCTTTCCATTGTATTGCATTCAAACTTTTTTCAAAACGCAACCAATATATTTGAATTGCCCTGAATAAATGAATGATATATATATATATATATATATATATATATATATATATATGTCTACCCTTTGAGAGTATATAGTTATATATATATATATATATATATATATATATATATATATATATATATATATATATATATATATATATATATTAACTCTTGAAGAGTTATACAGTGGTAATGAAAGGGGTAATTACTTTTTTTTTTTTTTTCAAGATTAATTAAATCAGGTAGTAAATAATAGTATCAATGTTGTTAACACAATGGGCCAGTACAGTTATTAATAATATTGGTGAAGGTTAACATCATAATTTTTATAATCAAAACACAATTTTCCGGCCTTTTAACAAGCCGACACTCAATGCGACTTCTCTTCTTGTATCTTGAAGCCTAACTCAACGCATCTCTCTTCGTATGGTATGAGACGCTAACTGCCCTTGCCTTCCCTCTCGGGCAGCATTTTGCAGCGACTCATTTTTACAACAATGGAGTCATTCGGAAGAGTCGTTAAATATTTTTCTTACATAATAAAATAATAATTAAAATTTAATGTACGGATGCATATATCAAGTATACATAGTTATTATATATAGTAAGGGTAGAGAATCTGCCCTTACAAGTATTTTTTTTTTTTTTTTTTTTTGAGTAGTAATTTTGTCGCTGTTGAATTTCAAAATTTTATTTCTACAATACTATTAAAACGAAACAGATATAACCAGACCTTATTAATTTTACAATATCCAATACAATATTGATTTCGTTTCAATAACCTCTATTACAGAACGTAAGACCGCCTAAATTTAAGAAGATAAAATTATTCCATTAAATTGAGACAAGATAAGGGTAAGAGTGAATTTCGTATTTGACGGGAGGAGCCAGAAGCCTCATTATCTATTGAAACATTACGAAGCGTATCGGGATCAATCATGTAATCATAATTAAAGTCAATAATAAACCCATATTTCTCTAAAAAAGCTATACCCAAAATATTAAAACTAATTTCGGCAGCGAATGCCCATAATTCAAATTGTCTTCCAAGCCCGATGTCGATCTTAATTAATTTCTTATTATAAATAGATATCAATGTCCCGTTAGCCGCAGTCACAGAACCTATTATACCTCCACTCCTATCAGCATCTGAGGGTCGTATTAAATTTAAAGAACTTCCCCAATCTATCAAATAATTATTCATACTTCTTCTATCAGTAACGGAATAAAATTTCATAAAAATCGCTCTTTTTGTAGCCATTGCAGTTGAAACATTAACACAATTTTTCTTTAAAAATGTTATATCCCTTTCACTCCCGAAATTTATATAGTAAACATCATCATAATCGTCGCTATCATCATCATTATTATTATTATTATTATTATTTATTATTTTTTTCATTATTATTATTATTATTTTTATTATTTTTTTATTATTATTATTATTATTATTATTCTTTTCATTACTATTATTATTATTATTGGTAGAATAATAATTCAGGGTCTTTCGTTCTTCCTCAACTCGCGCCTCGGCAATTAAATCATGAGCGCTACGGTATTCTTCCCTCCCCCGCAATTCAGTTATTTCAGTACTTTTAAACAGGGATGGCAATTTTGGTGATTTATTTGATTTTTTTTTTTGATTTTTTTTATTTTTTTTTATTTTTTCAGATTCGTAACGTCACGCGATATATAATTTGTAACCTGCAAATTATATTTCGCGTGACGTTACGAATCTAAAAAATCAAAAATATCAAAAAAATCAAAAAAATCACAAATTGATTTTTTTTAAAAAAATCAAAAAAATCACCAAAATTGCCATCCCTGCTTTTAAATATCTCGTTTTCTATATCTTTACTTAAACTACCCTCTTGCTCCGTATGCGTCGAGCTACGTACTAAATCAAAATCAGAATCAGCCTCCGAGCTTTCCCCCGTTTCACCCGCGGAATGAACTGTCTCCACGGGAGGGACAATTAATCCCCCATCAGAGTCACTCTCTGTGATAGCAGCTACAACAAGATCACTAACATTCTCGTCCCCAATTTCGTTATCGTAATTAAAAGTTCTATCACTAGCATGCTTATTATTACAGTCAGTATTTCTAACATATTTATACCTATTATCATAATATGCGTTTCTATTATAATTATAATTATTATAATTACCATTATGATTTACATGTCCATTATTATAATTATTACTATAGTTGATAGATCTAGTCCATTTATAAACATTATTATGGTTAATCCCTCTATTTCGCCCATAATTATAATCATTAAAAGTACCCATTTTGTAGCAGGCATTTCTAAAATTGTTAACGTAATACTTTCTTCTTCGATGGAAGCCATTCTCCCCTCCCCCTGGATATTTCGGATAACCCCCATAAGTAAACCCCCCAAAATTCCTATAACGAATACCAGCAAAATGTCTGTAATTATGGCTATAATTCCTACCGTTATTATGATTATTATTATTATTATAATAATAATATTTTCTATTATTATAGTTATTATTATGACTATCATTATAATGATCATTGTAAAAATTATTTCTACTAAAATTATTATGATTATTATTATAAAACCATTTTCTACTATTACAGTTATTATTGTGACTATTATTATAATGACTATTATAAAAGTTACTTCTAAAATTGTTACCTCTATTAAAATTTTTCCGTCTAAAGTAAGTATTTCGCCATGTGTTTATTCCCCCCCTTTGGCCCGTTGTTGGAACCAGAGAGGAGCTTCTACGTTTCCCTGTATTAAATTTTGATCGTTGATGTTGATTGTAGAGTTTCTTGAAGTCTCGCATATTGTCTCCATTAGATTTGTGATTGTCCCAATTAGAGAAATCATTTCTTCTGTTGTTTTTTTCTGCATAGCTATTAAGCGTTCTATTTCACTTTCGTGAGTTGAAGATTCTCCTTGTCCATTTTGAGAAAAGTTGTCTTCTTCTCCCATTCCCCCATTTTGGGGAATCTCGTGAGGGATAAGTGAATTGGGGTTTGAGATTTCAGGCCAAGTGGTAGCAGTCATCTTGCTTCTTGTTTCAATTTTGGGCGAATTTTTAACGGTTTTCCTCCTTCTTCTTGGGAGATTTGGAATTGATATATATTTTTTTTGTAGTTTGAATTGTTTTATTTTATTTTGTATGTTTTTTGTGTGTGTCTGTGTTTTGATCGGCACTTTTTTTCTCGCTTCACTGATTAAAATTTTGTTTATTATGATTTTGCGTTTGTTTCACTTCACTTTTGTATATCGATGTTTGTTTGTTCGTCACTCCGGGGTCACCATTCTTTGTATCAACCCTTTGAGAGGGTTGAATACAGTGGTAATGAAAAGGGGTAATTACTTTTTATTTTTATTTCTAAGACTAATTAAATCAGGTAGTAAATAATAGTATCAATGTTTAAAAGTTAACACAATGGGCCAGTTCACAGTTATTAATAATATTGGTGAAGGTTAACATCATAATTTTTATAATCAAAACACAATTTTCCGTCGTTCAATGCGACCTCTCTTCTTCTGACTTGAGATCTTACTTAACGCATCTCTCTTCGTATGGTATGAGACGCTAACTCCCCTTGCCTTCCCTCTCGGGCAGCATTTTGCAGCGACTCATTTTTACAACAATGGAGTCATTCGGAAGAGTCGTTAAATATTTTTCTTACATAATAAAATAATAATTAAAATTTAATGTACGGATGCATATATCAAGTATACATAGTTATTATATATAGTAAGGGTAGAGAACCTGCCCTTACATATATATATATATATATATATATATATAAGAAGAAGATAAATATTCATATATATATATATATATATATATATATATATATATATATATATATATATATATATATATATATATATATATATATATATATACAGGGTGTCTCACGAGTTATGTTACAGCGGTGAATCACCGTAGGGATGTTTAAGTATGAAAATGTGTAAGAATATAAGTTCGATTATTTAATTCATTAAGGAGGATGGGATATGTTACGTTGGTGTCTATTATCAGATATCCTTAAAGAATTTAAACTGCAGAAATAAAGCAACCTTCAACATCCAAGCCAAAAACTCTGTTTGAAACCATGAATGCTCATTTAACATCAAGTAGTGATGATGATACAGAAATAGAGTTTAATGAAAGAGTTTTGGATGAAATGGCAAAATATCAAAAAGGAAAAAGGATCAATCCCAAAGATGATCCTTTAATGTGGTGGAGAGGGAACGAACATAATTTCAAAGAGTTGAAGATGATGGCTAAAAGATATTTGTGATGCCCATCTAGTAGTACACCATGCAAACAACTATTCAGCGGTGCTGGATTAATTTATGACGAGAAAATGATGAGATTAACAGGATAAAATGCTCAAAATTGTTTTTCCTTAAATCTATCTTGCCGCTTCTAAAATTCAATTACAAACTCGAATAACTAAAGAGGCACCTTTAGTCGGATACTATCCAGTTTCCACAAGGTGGAGGATGGGGAAAGTGGATGGTGTTTTCATTTTGCATAGGTCCTTGTTCCGCACCCTGGTAAGTCTTGTAACAGAGGCTAAATTGCAAATTAAATGACCAGAAATTTAGAAATTTTCAAGGTTATAATAATAATAATAATAATAATAATAATAATAATAATAATAATAATAATAATAATATTTTTATTATTATTATTATTATTATTATTATTATTATTATTATTATTATTATTATTATTATTATTTTTATTATTATTATTAGCATTGTTATTATTATTATTATTATTATTATTATTATTATTATTATTATTATTATTATTATTATTATGAGTTAACCGTAGACCGAAAATTTTCTTGGTTGAAAATTAAACTACAAAAATACAACCGCTATATAAAAATTCAACTTCAATTCTTTCACTAATATATATATATATATATATATATATATATATATATATATATATATATATATATATATATATATATATATATATATATATATATATATAGTATATATATATATATATATATATATATATATATATATAGTAGTATATATATATATATATATATATATATATATATATATATATATATATGCCGTAAAATGGGAGAAAATCTGTCATGGAGGGGAGAACTGGTCACTTTTTAATATTCTTAATATTTTTGTAAATAAACACATGTTTGAAGTCGAGTAAGGTTTTTTAATTAGTAAAGAGAATATATTTTAACCATATATATAAATTTTCTAGAAAATATTTAGCAAATTTATGGAAAATGTAAACTTGTAGAAAAATTTCCAATGAGTTTTTAGGTAAAATGGGTACTTGTAAATTATGGAACTTAGGATTGTACAGTAGTATTGATATTAATACTGAAAGGTAATATAACTGTTAAAGATATTATAAAATTAATTTGGGTCGAAAATAACATGTGTAAGCTATATTTTTTTACCATTGTTAAAATCAATTTTTTTCTAAAATTATGATTTTTTTTTTTATTTTTTTTTTTTAAAATCTAAAATCAAGTTATACCCATAATTAAATGTCTTTTTTTTTCAAATTTAAACATTTATAAATGTTATAGCATAACAAAAATATAGAAAAATGTAAAAAAAATATTTTTAGTAAATTTTTGAAAACTGAGTCAAAAATTGAAATGGGGGGAAAACGAGTAATTTGCCTATGAGTAAAAATAAGTAATTGAAAATTATAATAATTACAATTGTACAGTATTATTTATTAATATTTCAAGTATATGAAACTGTTAAAGATGTTAAAAAAATAATTTTGGTATAAATAAACATGTGTAACCTATACCATTTTATTATCCTTCTTGGACAATTGTTTTTTATAAAAATATGATTTTTTTTTCAGTAATAAAAATAATAATAGTAATACTGGATAGGTAGGTAATAATAATAATAATAATAGAATAATAAAAAAACAATTTGTATACAGTATGGTACCATATGTACAGTAATAATACCTACGGTTCCTAAAAGAATAATAAATAATACAGTACCAGCAATAATAATAGAGTACCTAATAATACCAGTTATAAAATAATAATAGGTACGGAAATAAAAAAAACACTTGGTATTATTAGGGAAATTTTTTGAGTTATAGTTGTCATTTACTTAATTTAAATTAAATACAAAAATTTAATATAATATTTTTTCTAACAAAAAACTGCATTTGAAGTTTCTGATCACTTAAATTATTATTAAAGCAAATACTTATATTATAAAATTACTCATTTTACCCCAAATTACCCATTTTACCCCAAAACCAATCACCATTAATATTTTACGAACTAAAAGGAATATGTGCAATTATTTACATCAAAACTCTTACTTTTACACTTTTGTATATGGTATTAGTTAGATTTTAATCCAAACTGAAAATTGGCCGAGATACAGACCTTAGTTTATTTTTGGAGTTTCTGAAAAATTATTTTCTGAACATGGGGGAAATTTTTTAGAGTTATATTTGTAACTTATTTAATTTAAATTAAATACAATTATTAAATATAATATTTAACAAAACTCAATTGAAGTTCCTAATCACTCTAATTATTAAAAAGTCAGTTAAAATACCCATTATACCCAATGATACCCATTTTCCCACTTACAGTATATAAATATATATATATATATATATATATATATATATATATATATATATATATATATATATATATATATATATATATTATATATATATATATATATATTATATATATTTTATATATATATATATATATATATATATATATATATATATATATATATATATATATATATATATATATATATATATATATATATATTTTAAAGTGAATTGGCAAAACTGTTTGTATATTATTATTATTAAAGGTTCTTTCTGTTGGCTTTGGTGCCACTCTAGTGCATTAAAATTTAAAGGCATTGTATTTTTAAGTTTTGTTGGTTATGTTGTTACTTGTCAATGTTCAGCAATTTAGCAAAGGTCATGTCACTTGTGGGTTTTGAAAGTAACACCTGTCACCTAGTATAGTGGGTGTTTTGAGTGTGTGGGATGTCTTGGCCACAGAGCTTCAGCTTAGGGCTCTTTTGCGACTCCCCTTTTGTCTGGAGTGAGCAATGTTACTGCTGATAAATAATAATAATAATAACAATAACAAAGAGCATTTAACTAGTAAACTAGGATTAAGAAAGTTGAAATTAACACTAAAGAAATTAAACATAAAATATTACTATCTTTCAATTAATTAGCCTTCAGTCTCAGTTGAATTTTATCCTTCATTTTTATTTTATATATATATATATATATATATATATATATATATATATATATATATTATATATATATATATATATATATATATATATATATATATATATATATATATATATATATATATATATATATATATATATATATATATATACCGGTATATATATATATTATATATATATAAAACCCAGATGTGTTTTTTTTATGTTTTTTATCAAGGTGGGGTTTATTGAAAAAAACTATTGGGGACAACCCAGATGTCCCCAATCATGCCAACCCTGGAAAATAGTCAGGCTACATTACACCCATTTGTAGTATATTACAAAGATATTGAAAAACTCGAGTGCATCAGCTTCTGCATTATAAGTGACTGTCTGCAACATGATGAAATTGCAGTGCATCTTTATTTAACAACATTAATCACATATCTAAAAAAATATTTGAACAAATCAAGCATATTTCCTACTTCAGCGATGGTTCAACAGCCCAGTACAAGAATTTCAAGAATATAATCAATTTGTGCCACCACCATAATGATTTTAACATTGAAAGTGCTGAGTGGAATTTTTTTGCCACCAGCCATGGAAAGTCTCTATGTGATGGAATTTGTGGAACAGCAAAAGGATTGGCATGATGCGCAAGTCTTCAAAGGACAATTGATAATCAAATTTTGACGCCAAGAAACTTGTTTGATTTTTGTGATAAACATGAGAGTGGTATCAAATTCAAGAAGAAAGATTCAGGGATGGCCAAACTGTTCCTGGAACAAGAGATATCCCCAATTCAGACCCATTGATGAAAAGTGGCTTTATATAAGTAGGGTGCCAAAAAATACATCATCATTCATAGCTTATGTTGATAAGTTTGAAAGACCCAATATGGATTATATACCAATTACAAATCTCCAGTCTGGGCAATATGTAGCATATATTTACGAAAACCAATGGTGGATTGGAAACATTTGTGAAACGTGGTTATCGAGAAGGATGATTTAATCACTTTCATGCATCCTCATGGAACAGCTATTCATTCCACTGGCCTCCAAGAAAAGATACCTGTTGGGTTCCTGAACACCATATATTTGAAAATCTTCCAATTCCTACATCAATGGCTATGGGACAACAATATACTTTACCTAAAGAAGTTATGATGAGAGTTAATAAAAAGTTTCAATCCATTATTTCAGGCCAAAAGTAACTTGGCTTTACAATCCTAAACAAAATTATTACTTCTGGCTTTGAATCCTGAGTAAAGAAATCCACTTGAGGCTTGGGAACCTGTACTAAGAAACTCACTTGAGGCTTGGGGACCTGTACTAAGAAACCCACCCATGGTTGGAACCTGCCTGGCTATCGGCATGGTCCATATGGCGATGGGGTTACTAATTCATTACTTGAATATGAATTAGTAGTGGCAGAGATACCATGGACCAATGCAGGTTAAGTATAAACATCGTTAGCAAGTCAAGATTCAACATGTCAAATTTGTTAATCAGGAGTTTATTTTCGTTTTCAAATTTAAAGGTCACTTCTCAGGCTATTTTTGAATTCTGTCTTGAAAAAAAAATTTATTTTGTGAGTAATGACAATAAAGTAGTTATGCTTAAAACAAAGAAATGAACAAGTCGAGTTTCAGGTTTCTTACTTTGATGGTTGTTCCACAGCAACATGTCAATAGATACAAAATAGTCATGAGAAAATTTTCTTTACCTATATTCAAACCAACTTTTCATACCTTATATCAAAGAACCATAAAAATTTTATAGAGATCTTTTTTATTGCTTAGAAGATCCTCTTCCAAATGGTACAAGAAAATATAAAATTAAAATATTCAAACATTGAGAAATGTGACTCCTAAAGTTGGTCAAATTCGATGGTCACAATTTTTTTCTCAAGTTTGAAGGCAAATGTCCAAGCAAATATAAAAGCATGGAAGTTTAAAAATTAACTTTGTAGAGACCTCCAGATCGTTAATTAAACTGTCAAAACAGAAAGCTCCTATAAGCTTTTGTTTTCAATCTATGGAGGACAAAAATGCCATTTGCAGATTTCTCGAATGCTCTTCAAGCAAAGTTTAGAACTCAATTGTGAAAAAAGTAAACCTTTCTGAGTAATGGCAATACAATATTTGTGTTTATCTCAAAGAGTTGAACAAGTATTTTAAGTTTCAGGTCTCTCACTCTCATGGTTGTTCTACATCAATCTGTCAAACCTCAGAATTTTTTTATTTTTGTCGATAAATTCAGTGTAGGTCACCTTCACAAAAAATGGACTAAACTAATCATTATTTTGAACTCTAGATTTTGGATTTCTCCATTAAAAGACTTTATGCATGAACAGGCTAAGTTTCATCAAATTCAAAGGGGGTTGAGCTGGGAAGATCTTCAAAATTGGCCCACTTGATATGGAATAACTCTACTACATTCTGAATCATCTGTTCCCTTTTCATCCAACATGTATCCTAAAGGCTTAAATTCAAATACTTGTTCCAATTGCTCACCATCCAACATGACTTCACACCATCGGCTCTCCTCACGCACTATTATAACCTTACTCTTATCTACATTTACTTTCAAACTCCTCCTTTTACACTTTCTGCCAAACTCCTCTACCAATCCTCTCAAATTCTCTTCAGATTCGCCACGCAAAACCAAATCATCTACATATAATAAGCAGGGCATCCTCCACTCTCTTCCCTTCTCCATCATTCAAACACCTTCCCCTACCTCTTTCATAACCCCATCCATATATAAATTAAATAACCAAGGAGACACAACACATCCCTGCCTCACTCCACTATTAAAATTAAACCAATAATTTTCAATTTAGTCTTACACACGCTTCATTATCGTCATACATACTTTTGACTCCATTCAGAAGTCTACCACCAAAAACACCTGCCACAGAGCTTCCCTATTATTCGTGTCATACGCCTGCTGCAAGTCCATTAAACCTAAATATAATTTATTCTTCTTCTTCTTCTCTCTCTCATTTTCTCAATCATTTGCTTCAATGTGAAAATTTGATCTACACATTCTCTACCACTTCTAAATCCACTTTGTTCTTCACCAATTAGTCTCTCAGTCACTTGACACACTCTTTCAATCAAAATATCAGCATATATCTTCCCTACAACACTCAATAAACAAATTTCCCTATAGTTCCTACTGTTCCCCTTAACCTTATATAGTTTGGAAGATATAGAAAAATTAAAAGTTTTTGGTGCATTTTTAAAATATTAAATAAATATATAAATTTTAAATAGCTATATCTATGACTGTTATCCTAATTTTTAAATCAACTTGCATTTCAAAATAGATACCGGTATGGCAAATTGCAGTATGGCATATAACTACATGCAATTGATGAGTTCATTGGCAGGGATGAAGTGTCCCTTAGATAGTAATAAATGCTAAGAAAATGTTCTGGTAAGATCTGGCCAGACCTGAAACTTTGAAAAATTGACCAGATCAGACCAAATCCGAAACCAGATCCTGGATCTGGCACACCACTTACTCTTACCTTCTTCTTTTTAACTGATATGTTATTTGCTGCTTTGTTATAAAGATGATCCCACCAATGATGAGATTATACATAAGGCATCAGAATCATAATATACAACACCTAATGAGTTTGATTTTAATTTTGACAAAGTCGTAAAAGTAATTAAGTCTCACCCAGGCACTTAATTAATAGTAACAGAAACTTTTATCTAGCAATTACATTTATCAAAGGTAATAAAATAGTACTGATAGTAATCAGAAAATCTCATACCCTATAGAGCGTTACACGAAGAAACCGTATAATATATAGCGACGGCGTCCGTAGGCATAACAAATATGACGGAGTAAAGAAATCTATAAATTGCTGGGAAAATCAATAAACGAGACAAGTCTATTTGAAAGTTTTGATTCCATTTTCTTCATCTCTCTCATCCTCCCTTGGCCCCGCAGGTGGGTGCGCACAACCATTCATCCCCTTTTACACATTAATCACTCACTACACCTCATTCGTTTCTCCTCTATCTATGACACCTATTCATTCTCTTTCTTTTTCTGCCAAACTGACACTCTTTCTCTCTCTCCCTCATCACAAAAAATTAATCTAAAATATAATATGAGAGTCAGGTGCTGAAAACTAACTAAAAGTTATTCCTTCTTTTTCATTCCTTCTGTTGTTGGGAGTAAATCCACCTAAAACTACATCTTGCTCAATCCCAAGAATAATTGTCCTTATGGCAGCATTTTATATTATAAAATGCTGTCATAAGGTTCCTCGGAAATTTTTGAGGGGTATTCACTCCATAATTCATTTGTGGAAAATTTTTAATAAATAATTGACAGGGGGTTCCCCCCTCTCTTATATATCAGGTGCCAACAGTGAAAAAATACTTATGGTCAAAGACAGAGATTTCGGAACGTAGCAGCAAGCGTGATAAAGTCCTTTTTAGAGTTCTATTCAATCTAGAGCGATAACTTTCATATGGTTGTTCTCGAAGGCCATTGCTGAAACTATAACAAAGTGAATACGGAGTCGTTCTCCCTCCCTTTCATATCATTTCAACTTGAAGTCAGAGAATGACGGTGAGAGAAACTGAAAAAAACCACTGCAAGTATTATAAAAGTTTACACAAACTCAACCTAATGAAATCCATTTGGTTGAACACATAGTTTCCGTTGTGCGACACCTCCTACTAAACTCGTCTTATATCATTTATTAGTATCATTGGTGTATTGCAACACCATACTCATGCATATATATATATATATATATATATTAAATTATATACCTATCATATTATATAATTAAATATATCAATATAATTATATATCATTTACTCTATATAACAATATATATTATATATATATTAATATATATATATATAATAATATATAATATAGATTGAGAGAGTAGAGATTGAGAGAAGAGAGAGAGAGAGGAAAAGAGCAGTGGAGATGATGAGAGAGAGAGAGATAGAGATAGGAGAGAGAAGACTAGAGAGAGAGAGAATGAGATGAGATGACAAGCTGCTCGTTGAGCCTATCACGTGACTATAATTAGAATTTGTATGCTCAGCAATAGTTATGCACTGGCCTTTGCGCAATGTGTTGTACAATTTTGTGCGCAGTCGTAAATTAAACTGTGACGCCGAGTTTGTATTATGTCTAACTGTGTGTTGTGTCATTGCCTCGAAAACACAATTTACCGATAACCAAAATTCATTATCATTCTGTAGTAAAGAACTCTAATAAAACAGAATTCGAATAATTAACTTTACCCAAAATTGCAGAGATCTCGAAAGTCGCGAAAAAAGTTCGTTGTCAGCCAGCTAAAACCAATAGTAAATGATATCTAAATAGACATTCAAAAGAGTAAACAATCTATCGAAATTCTTTCAGGTAAAAATGCACAATATTATATATATATACTCCTACAATTATTATAATAATTATATATACAATGACACTATTTAGTATAGCTATATAACTAGATGATTATAGGCTAGCACTATCTATATAGTATACCTATTATGATCCTATTATATTTTAACTATATCTTAACTATATATAATATAATAAATATTATTAGTATATTAGTTTATAATATATATCTATAATGTATATAATAATAACAGAAAATTGTATCTACTTTATTGAGCATATTAATAATGATAATATAATAATATCACCATCCAGGCTGGATATACAACACCATTAATTATATATTCACATATTATATTTAAGATAATTATATTATATATAAATTATATATACAATCATATATTTTACTAGTACTTAATACAATATATATATATATACTATTATATTAACATATTATAATCTAATCATATTATATACCGCTATATACTATAGTATATAGTTATATACATCTATAATGTCTTCATTAAATATTATATATTATATATATATATTATATATTATTTATCCAATAATTAATTAGGAATAAACTCTCACTATATTCACTGGTGATTCAAACAGTACAGTTGAAGCTCTGGAGAGATCGGCGGGATAGTTAACGTTTCAGAAGAGTACACTTTAACCAGAGATTGATCTTTCATAATTATATATACCTACGAGATTAACTTTTCATACTTATAATATATATATATAATATAAATATTACAATTATTAACTAATAAATATAATACTTATATATGATATCATAATAATATGGTAGTAAAAGCTAGTAGAGGCTATCTACTTCACATATAATACACAATATGAACTTATATATATACATAATAACAATATTAGGTATATCATAGTATACCTCTAAACACAGACAGTGCATGGATAACATAACGGCTTTTGACCCTACATACTTTCGTTTATTGCACTCACTCACCAACCTCCATCATAATGAAAAAGGTTCATGTAATTTTACTAAGATGTTCGTTGCAATAATTAATATAAAATCTATAATTACGTTTATACTAAATTTTGATTAATCTAAAAAATCAATAGACTTCTGGAAGCCGCTATTCATGGAGGTGAAGAGTTATCTTATTGCTTTCATGCAGTAGATTTTCGTCGTATAATAGTATTAAATCTGATTTTTCACTAGAAAAGTCGCTCACTTAGCTATACGTCATTTCGTTGAAAGGACTATCATATTCATATAGTATAATATTCCTCTGGCCTGTACTTCTCAAATGGGAAAAATTTTAACTAATTTTCTAATCACTATTGAGTCTATACAACCTATATAGAAAATCCCCAAATTGATATTCTTTATATATTACTGATGTCACAAAAAATTTTCACTATTTGTATAATTTACCTTCTGAATCTAAAATATGAATAGATGATGAGTCCATTTGACACACTATTACTTGATAAATACAAATGTAACACTTCAGTAGTATGCTAGAAGCCAAAATAGATACATATATTTCATTATTGGAGATTTACAGTGATTATCACAATTACATATTCGCTAAAAACTAATTTAATGGTAAATTGCGTGTAGTATTCCCTAAGTGAGATCTTTTGCTTTTTATTTTGTACTTTTTGGAATGCGAATTATTTGTTTCTGTATAGTATTGTCATCACATAGACGATTTATAAGCGTACACAAAATCTAATCATTTTCTTTTTCCCTCTGGAAACAGCTGGTTCAAAAATTTTTGGTTTCGTATCCTTAGATTTATAAAAGAGCTATCTATACTAGCCCTAATTTTTGGGCACATACGCGTACGACTCGTTTCTGCAGTTAATAATGTTATTATAATTCACTACGCCTATCTAATAATATCATCTTTGAAAGTCCCCCTACTCTTTTTTAATATAATATTAATCATATATATAATATACACTTATATAATATTAATATATATATATATATAATATAATATATATATTATATTATTAATCAAAACATTATATAAATATATATATCTATTATAAATAATAATATACCTGAAGCTTTTCTCAAGCTCTAATCTACTTGTAGTGTGTGGTATATATATAGGGAGTAAAAAGGGTGGGTACAAGTAGAAGGTTGGCATAAAGGACATCCCAAAGTAATTTTTAAGATTTGGCAACACACAAACAAATAAAATTCCAAAATAGGAGCATTTTATATCTTTTGATTCCAGTATATATATATATAATTTATATAATATATATATATATTATAATATAATATAATATATATATATTTTATATAATATACTATATATAATATATATACAAGTATATAATCGTAATATGTTGTTCGACATATATGTTTACGAGTGATCAAACCTTTCGGCAACTTATGTGTTAAGAACACAGCAACTAAGAGTGGTACCGAGTGAAAAGGCGGATTGTGCTGCTGGGCACTTTAACGCCTGGTAGACCGGCCAAAAATCAAGTTGCAAACACACTACGTATATTAATATATATAATTTATAAGAATATTTAATTCTACTTGCCAGGTAATATGATAATTAGCTTTATGCAGTTATAGTATTACTTACTGAAGAATTGAGAGTTAGTCCGGGTAGATTATATATAGTAGCCGTTATAATAAATATTATGATCGCTATTTACTGAATATATATATTTCGTGGCGTTATAATATATAAAAATTAGTTATATGTAATCTGTATGGGATTAACTAATGATCCGAGAACTCCAGGAGAAATAATAATTTAGTATATTATGTAAGTATATATAATATAAGAGATGATATAAGAGGAAGAGATGAGTAAGGTGATGGTGATAAATATATTATGTATTTATATTAAGCAAAAGAATACTGAATAATATTAAATATTTGATTATTGTTCTTTTATACTTTTTGATAGTAAAATAATAATATAATCTATATATATATATATATTAGAGAAAACAAAGATTGAATAAGGATATACTGAGAAAATTGAGTGGATTGTGGTGTAGATATATATTGATTAGTGTATGTGTTAGTGGCTGTGGTGAATTATAAATTGAACATGATATAGTGTAGATGAAGAAGTATATAGTGAATAGTTGTGCAATAATATTTTATTGAAATTGAAAACAGAAATATATTATATAAAGATGGGGATGCACGAAATTCCGGGCCTGTACGTCGTGTGGTAACTCGACTACTAAGCTCCGGTTAGCTGGCTAACAGGGGAACTAGTTTTTCTTTGGGATACCTAATAAATTACGTAGACCCAGAAAATCTTCGAACCTGACCAAGTCCTTTTTAACTTCTCTCCCCTTGGGCATAACTTCAACAAACAAATAATTCGCGAAAATTTATCTTCTTTTTTTACTGGGTTAAATCCGAATTATCTTTTAGGATTTGTTATGGGTACACACGAGAAGGTTACATCAAATTGTTTGTCGGATTGTATGTTCAGTCTTTGAAATTACGTATTGGTATGGAGCTATACATTGGGGGGGGACCAATCTGGTCGAGTCACAATTTGAACGAGATGTAAACCCCTTTAAAATATCCCTTTTTGAGATTTACGATGTTTATATAATTATATAATAGGGATTATAAATTACGAAATTGTAAATGTTCTTGGTAATGGGGTAGTTGGATGTATTATAGGAGCATTATCAGATTGAGATAGGATGTATAGATATATATTTTATATATATGAGGTGGAGTATTATTATTGTAAATTAGTATTATTGTGCGATTTTAGGTTATTTATTATTATTACAATATAAATATAAGGATAGGATGTTAATAATAATCAGGTGGTTTTGGTGGTGTCGAGGTATAATAAGTAAAAAATATTGATGTATATAGAATAATATATATTATAGCAGCGAATTATTTGTATATAAATAATAATATATATTATATATATATATATTATATATATATATATTACAGAATAATAGGAATCTTGGGGGCATAAGAATTAAATACAGAAATTAAATAGGGGGATGGTGCTTTCGTAACTGATGAAATGGAAAAGTGTAGGTTGGTAGTGAGTCATGTGCCGATGAGGATGCTGTGATGTGATATGTATGGATAGGCACGCGAGTTGAGGTTCAGGTGGTTGTTGCGTTATGCGGCATTTGACGAGTATTAAGTTGCTGGGAGTCGAAGGGGTACATGGAGGTTTGCGATTTATTAGTGAGAATTGTATAGCGGTTAGTAGATTCTGTGAAGTGATGAGAGGTAGAGGATTGAAGAGGTTATTGTGGTTTAGTGGGGGGTTTTTGTATTTGAGATAAGTGATAGTATGGTGGCGAGTATACAAGTGAGTGGAGTAGGGAGAATTAAGTCACATTACGTGGGAGGGTTCGGGATTGGTGTCGTGCAGCTCAGTCTTATAAAAAGGAGGAGTAATGGGTTTAGAGGCGTAGATAAGTTAAGAAGGATTAATCTCAGGTATATTATGATATTTCCGGCTGAAATGATGCACACAACCGACCAGATTGTATATTTGAGATGACTAATTCTGATAATTAGACTGAAATTATGTAAATGTTAAATCAGCCTGGCCTGGAGGAGAGCAGTAATATTACAATTACCCCTTACATAAGGGTAAGAGAGAGAGATAAGGAAAATAATTTGGGTTAACTGAGAATTAATATCTAAATTAAAGTTTTTTAAAGTGTAGTAGGATGAAAACATAATTGGATTTTGTTACGAAAGAATCTCGATTGACGCGAACTAGGACTGATTGATGAATAAAAACAAAAGGTGCATTTAGAAAGGTAGAGGATGTGGATCAATCTTACATTTAAACAAATGATTGAGAAAATAATAGAGGGAGAAGAAGAATTAAAAATTTAGTTTAGTTTTTGTTGTTAAATGTTGTATAATTCTAAAGATGCATTTAAACAGAATAATGTAATAAGGAAGTCTAAAGGTAGAGTTTCTTTTATAAGATGTTGGCGGGTAAGCTTCTGATATAATATAAAAAAGTATGTATGTACGGATATTGAGCGGTTGAAGAAGAATAAATGGAGTTAAAAGCGATTGTTTTAATATTAATATAAGCGGAGTTGAGGAAGGGATGTGAGTTATTCGTTCGTGTTATTACAATTGTCATAAGGATGGGTATGAAAAAAAAATTAGGAGGGGGTGAGTATGAGTTCAAGACGGGCGTCGGTGATTAATAAAATGATTCAATGGAAGAGTTAGGAATGAGGAGTGCCCTACCTTATCTATATTGCGGAAGTTTGGTGGATTTGGATTTTAGTAAGGCGATTACTGAGAAAGTGATGAGTATATTGGTGATGAGGGGTAATTTTGGCAGGTATGAATGAAGTGGTGTGTCAGTAAACAGGAGAGTAATTTGAATGTAGACTGTATAGTAATAGAAAATGATGATTAAGAGTTTATGAGTGGGTTAGTGATTTCGGAGAGAAGAGGTGGGATCCATCCATTCCGTCCGGGGTGTAAAGTGATCCAAGCGACCTTTTTGGCGTTGACCTTTTTGTGGGCCCAACGCCTGGATATTTTTTTTTACCTGTTACCTTGTTTGGTCTGGACTTTTTTGGTAGAACCAATTTTAAGAAACCCCATTTTTTTAAGAAACCTGCAAATTTTTTAAGCTAAACCCCAATATTTTTTTAAGAACCAAATTTGTTGAGAAACCTCCAATTTTTGCAACCCTTCAAAAAAAGAAAGGGTTGCGCCAAGGTTGCCGTAAGCATTACCGTGTACCTTTAATGCCCCCCCCTATTTTGGCCCCCCTTTACTGGACATAGCCCTCATTTTTGAGAACCCCTTAATTTTATCCCCACCGATTTTTGAGAACCAAAGGAGGATTACCATCAATATCCTTGGCACTTAATTGTTTATATTGAGAACCCTAAATTTTTTGGAGTATATCTACGCTTAATTTTTTTAATAAACAATGTATCGTGGCATTTAATATTTTTTGTAGAACGCGTATCATAAAATGTTGTTCATATAAATTTTCAAACCTAATATATTGTTTTATCGGCAAAACTGAATCCTATATATATTTTGCCAGAGACCTAATTTTTATTTGACAACGAAGGCCTAAATTTGTCCGGGAACGCATATGAGACAGCAACATTGTTCGTAAGCCGATGAGAATCTAAGTTGTGCGGGAGAACCCGACCGGGAACTTAGATTTTTGTTAGGGCGTACACACCACACTTTTTTTTAGGGCGGAAAGAGTGTGTTGACGGCGATAGCCCTATTGTTTGAATAGAATTTTAAGTGAATCGGGTCACATCTAGCACATACTAGACACAGCAACGCTGCACAGTGCACACCACACAAATAAGAATACAAGGTATGTAAGCACGAAGCAGCACACACACACAGATATTAACGAGTGATCTTCGTGCATAGAACTTCACAAAATTTGAGAGCATATTTTACTTACATCACATCGCACGACGATTTTACTTATCACTCACACAGCAGGAATCTACTTAGACCCACACATCACACATCACACATATTTTAACTATTCACTACGCACAGAGAATTAACTTACAACATGACACTCTAGTAACACTCACTATATTCACTTATTAACATCATTGACACTATAACTACTTATAGCACACATTCACTAAGACACTTATACTCACCACTTACACCACAACCCATAGATCACACTTAAATTACCCATAGAGCACCCGCAAACCACTAACAACCGTAGAAAGTATCTAGGAATGTTCTATTAGTTCTATGTATAGATTATGCCCCTAGGCTGGAAGTGCCCAGTGATTGCGCCACAAGTGAGTTGACCAAGTCAGTGCTTCACATATGCCACAGTAGTGCCAACAGGGGCCACTTATTTTCAAAGCCTCTTTTCTTAGCCTCAACCCATGAGCCGTAGAAAGCCCCTAATATGGGTTCTACGCCTTAGTAAATTATATAGGTGAGCTTCTAGGAGAGAGAGCCTAGATTTGGTGCTAACGGATATAACAACTGCTAAAACACGTCACAAACATCTCGATAGACCTCAATTTGTTGCCCCTCACTTTGATTGACTCAGTATTTGATGAAAGTGTACTCTTAAGATACCCACTATATTGAGATCAAACTGAGACTCATCTTTTGTCTACTCAGTAAGAATCAGTAAAAGCGCCCACAGGCCGCACTGCATAGCACGAACCAGGCTCACGGGCCCACACCCACCGAGGCCATACCCCAAATACCGCGATCCGCAGTGCTCCCCGCCCCGTACATTCCATCGGTGCTACTGTTTAACGCATGTGAATCAAGTTTAATACACATGACACCAAAGTCGCCGAGCCCGCGTGCGCTCCGCACGCGCAATATCCCCGGTAGCGTATTATCGCGCAATATTGAAATGGACAGCAAGTTCGTTTGCAGATTGCCCCAGGCATGCGCAATTACCTGCACGAATGAAATATAATATATTATATATCAGTTAGTTAATATAATAATACTATAATATATACTAAAATATATATATTATAAAAAGGCTATATATAGATATTATATAAATATATATAATAATATATAATATAACAATAGTCAGCCATTGTATTTCATACTTAAACATTTTAGTAAAAACATTCAGCGCGGATCCTAAGACTGTAACTCATCACAGACATCTTTTATATTACTTAATTACTTTTTAATTATAAATTTTAAAAATTTATGTAAAAAAAAATAACAAAAGTGCCTGATATAAAAACATTTTATTTATACTAAATTTTATGAGTAATTTATAAAAACATTAACATACATACCTTAAAGCAGTAAATCATAAATCAATAGAGGTGGTTAACTACACGTTAAGGATTAGATCTTTTGTTTACTGCTACTGCTTTAAACTTTCTGCTTTTAAGCTGCTTTTAACCACGGCTTTACTGCTTTTAACTCAACTACATTACATACCTTATAACAGTAAAATCATAAATCAATAGAGGTTTTACCTCACACTAAGGATTAGATGCTTTTACGCGTTTACGCTAATACTTCTGCTTTTAACGCTTTTAACTCCTGTCTACTAGCTTTAACACTCTCACAACCATGTAAATCCTTAAAGCAGTAAATCAGTAATTCAATAAGGTCAGCCCCAGCAACAAAGGGATTAGTATCGTTTTGTTTCTGCTTACTGCTTTATAACATTTTGCTCTTACTGCTTTAACTCTTTCTACTGTTTAACTTCTGGCTACTGCTTAAAAAAGCCATTATGTTTAGCTGCTTAACTCATATATTAATTAAACATTAACATAGCCATATAAACAGTAAATCAGTAAATTCAATCAGGGGGCCTAACACCAAGGGGGGGATATATGCTTTGTGCTATAACTGCATGTTACTGCTTTAACTCTAAATGTTTACTGCTTGAACTCATGTTTACCAGCTTGATCAATCTCAATATATTCATTCACTCATATTTATTAAGCTGCTTACTCATATATTTTATTAACATATTTTTTTATTATTGTTTAATACTATATTTTATTATTATTTATATTATTTTTTTGTTTTTTAAATTAATAATTTTATATTATTATTTATTTGATATTTATTTTGATATATACTTAAGTGTATTTACCTCATGGCTATGTTATTAATTATTTAATACTCAACTATACAAACACACGAGTCTACTACCATATTTGTGATGTGCTAAAATAACAGCCTAAAGACCACAGTAACACAAGAAGCTCAACAGTGAATTGGTGGATAAAAAGAACCGGTGAAAACAGCGTTAAAGTAAAAGAAAAAAAGAATGCGTGAGTTTGAAATGTACTTAGAACAGAAATGATGAAAATCAATAAGATAAGATGCTTTGACCTATTCTTATTCCTAGAATCCAACTTCAGTTCCTAACACACATCCCTGACTAAAATTGAACAAAATATACCCATTAATGATCACCGTTAACATACACTTATAGACAAAACGCTCAACAAGTGTATCAACTCAGACATCACACTAATCCAACTAAGCACACATTCACTATACACTTAAACACACATCAATGACACTATCTTTACCCCATAGACACTACATTCACCATATACAAACAGCGTTCACAACACACACACACACACCACACACACACACACACAGCACAACAGAACATATGATTTACTACACATCACAATCACTTATCACCCATATGGACTACAAAATCATCACAGAATTTACTTACACTCACACACAATACTACACTCACACAGAATTTACTTACATAGCACAGTTTACGACACTCAACACACATATTACGTACACACCACAGATTTACTTACACACACAGGTTTACACACAGAATAACTTACACTCACACACACACACACATTAGACCAAATCTCACACTTACACATATAACGTAAATATTAAACATTTTATTTTTTAATTAAACACTATAGATATTATTCTCATTCAAAATAATAAAAAGTATATTCAATTCTTAAAAACCCATAATTAATGAATCAAACTTTGGGAACAAAGAAGTTATATAACTGTTAAGTACTTTTAGTTAGAATGAAATTATATGATATTTAAGTTTTAAGATAACATTACTAAACTTTTTGAATTTTATAAAGAACATATACGTACCTAAACAATAATCAGTAAATCAAGAGTCAGCCCCTAGCACCCTCTACACCAAGCTATGCCCTGTTTTGTTCTATTGACTTACTCTTACAAATCATCTTACCATTAATAATATAAAAACTATAAAAATAACTTCTCAGAAGCTACACCAACTTATTAATTAAATCATGTTTCGAATATGCTTTAAAAATAGATCAATTTAATCCACTACATTTAAGTTATTCGCTCCGTATGTTAACTAAAATTATTTGCAAAATTTTTTAAAAATTCTCGGATTTCTTATTAATAATAATATATCTATCACATGACAATCCATCAACGAAAACACAACAACACCGCACTCCGTTACGAGATAAAACTGACCCTCTCCTCTGTAATAAATTGTTATAATAACTACTTTAGGCTCTAAATTTAGGAAATAACCTTTTTGGTAGCCCGGGCGATTTAGGCCGAATCCTCAAAATATATTCAAACTGGGGGACTTTTCTTCTCGTAAAATGTGGCATACTAACACTTAACGCCAAATTAGGATAACCCCCTTTTGTATCCCACGATTAACCTATATACCAGTCAATAAGGAATTCCATGTATCGACAAATTACATTGTTATTATTATTACTTTAATAATATATTCAAATCTTGAAACATCTGGAATCGGTAATAATCCTTAAGCAGTTAAAAGGAAATGTTCCTTACTTTGATGTCACTTGTCCATGTCAGGAACGTATTTATCGGTCTTTGAAAATTTAAAACTTGTTCTTAAATACTTGTATTTGAGCAAGTTGTTTTATTATCTTTAGAACCCAATCAGTTATAAATCAATTAGGTCATTTAGCCGTGTTAAGCGGTGCAACAATTAACTGGATTTATTAAAAGTGTTATTTTTACTAAGTTAATACAGTACTATTTTTTTTACATGAGAAAAAAATATTAATGCAACTAGAAAGATAAATAATCATTAGATTGATAGTAGATTTCAGTAGGGTCGTTTAGAGTTTAATAAACTGCAAGAGCGCCCGCATAACGCGACCTCGGCGGAACCGGGGACGTCATAACACGCCGTGCGTAAAATATTACTACTCGGTTCTGCGAAAATATGGCGTTGTATTCCAAAATGTAGGCGGCATACATTCCTAGAGGTTATATCTTTTGGGACCCGGGTCCCATTCATATATAAATTATTTTGTACTTGATCATGTAATAAGAACCTTATAACATGTGTTCAATCGCATTAGTTTATTTAAATCCTGGTAAATCAGTTTTAACAGAACCAAGGAATATTCTTCATGTTGCCAAATGCATACAAAATCTGATATAGAAGAGGTATGATCAATGATTCGATTAATGAAGTAAAAATGACATGATACCTACAACTGGATCCAAAAGAGAAATTTCCGGGAATTGATAACAAATGTGTTGTTAGGCCCATGGATAATTAATTAATAAGTAATTATGGTAAATAATATAGATTAAACAAACTTTTTTTCTCTTATCGCTCTCGGAGGGTATTCTTATACACCGCGCGGTTAGGCAATCGGCATATGTTAATCCTAGTATATGATTTAAACTTGCAAACCACAAAGAGAACATAAGAAGCCTAACTTCAAAGCCCGGAGTATGTGATGCTGATACCAAAGAGTCTTTAATTTCGTTAATAGAAGAACTCGCTTCTTAATTGAATTTTTCCCTTTGGAATTCGAACCATTATCACTGTTAAAGTTTTCTTGAACTGTTAGTTTGAAATAACATTTTGTTGAACGAAACCATGGTATTTACTAATTATACTTCCTGAGGGATATAGCTAGACTAAAGAGATACACGAGTAGGAAGTGGAAACGTAATGGGAACAGCATTTGGTTAAGGCCAGGACTGTGAAATGGGATATTATGCACTTATACAGCAAAGCGGAATATTTACTAGGTTAAAGAAATGGAGTACATACTTTCATAGGAAAGTAGATAGTCAGCTTAAACGGCTAAGTAAACTCCGGTCAACATACATTGTAGTCGTTGTAATACCGCTGCTGAAATTACCTGCTAATTGAGTAAACAAAGTATATTAAAACATAAACACCCTTAAGCGCTAAGTATTAAATTGAAAAAAATCGTGTGTCTTATGAATCGTAAAAAAATAAATTGTAAATCATAAGTAGTATATTATAAGATTTAAGATGATGCACATGTGTGTCACATGCTTAATAATATGTATACCTCTCATGTTGTACTCCGTAAATTTTCTTCTGTATTGATGATAATTCAAATGTAGGGTGGTGTTAGCATGTACTTATTAATACTCGAAGCTCATCGAACTATGTAATTCATACCTCTTCATATCAGATGTTGTATGCAGGTCGAGGCTGGGAACCGATATCGAAGAATAACCTACCCTTGGATCTGTAATAATACCAAAATATGGGTGGGTAGATAGCAGGTAGCTGTCACAATAAATATTGAAAAACAACTGCAGTTAATTAGAAAAACTACATGTAATATGAAAAGTCGTAGCAATAACAGCTTGAATGATACAGCTGTGAAAATGCAATGCATATACTAATTAAGTTGTATATACATTACTTGAATGTTGGACGGTGTTCCAAAAGATATCATACTGCTTAGGAGTATGCCTACCCCTTTGAAATACAACGCGCAATATTTTCGCGACCGCGTAGTAATTTTACCGGTGTGAGTGCTCGATGCGTTTCATGCGGCTGTTCCGCACCCGGTCGCGCTTGCGGGCGCATTCTAGAAGGAGCGTTTATCTTCAAACTGTGAAGTCATACTATAAATCTATATTAAATTTGAGTTGGTTATTTCTGTAGTATTAGTGAGAAATGTATATATAACTCAGCTACGAGCGCTATCGCAATGTTAAAGTTATTATTATATAAGGTGGATTTGATACATTGTAAAACTAAAAACTACTTTGTTTACAAAAGAAAGTATCTTGTTGCACCGATTTAACAGCTACAGATGAATAGATTTTAAAATAGTTAAAGGGTCAAAAAGATACTAAAAAGAAAAATTAAACATATTCAAAATACAAAGTTTAATCATAGAGTAATTGTTCTACACAGAAATAACTATAAATTCTCGACCATCCATACGAAGGAGTTAATCGACGCAAAGATACACAAGTAGATGTAATTAACTACAGGTTTGAAATCCTTCTTAACTGTTAGAAATGATACAAGAGGAGAGATCTGTGAGGCGAAAGATGGGTGGACTCACGAGTGGATGATTTTCATTTGGGATAATATATTTAATAAAATAGATAATTAGTGTATAAGTAAATGTTCTCTGTCTATTTAAACACTGGAATTAGACCTGTTGTGACCTTGGTAGGTATTTAAGGCTAAAATCCGCATGGGTACACAAAGCTTATCTAAATTAGTGGAATTGGGGCACACTAGGAACGAGATGATTGGTGCACTATTTTACATATAATTAAAGGTCAGTTGAAATGTTAATTCTGACCTGGAATTAGGCCTAATCGCCACGCTACAATAAAATAGGAATTTCCTGAGTAATTTAGGCCTAAAAAGATGAAGATTATTCAACACAGTGGATACACTAGAGAGTGAGGTTCGTTCACGTATTGTAGGAGAATTTCGGATAGTTGTAGAGTTTTTCTCGTAGATGGAGGTCATGTTGCATAGATAAATAATAAATAAGAAGGATACTTTGTATATGGTAAAAAAAACTTTGAAATAAGTTTTTAGATAATCAATTTGAGTGTCGATGAGTATAAATGTAGGTTCGAATAAGTTGTTATTATATTAGCTAGTATAAAAAACGAATGATTTTAATAAAATATTTGCTTAATGTGTTAAATTAAAGTTAACTTTTTGTCCATAACTGTATTCATGGCTAAAGATGATGTAAAGCATAAGTCAATAGAACAACGTGGCATAGCTTGGTGTAGAGGGTGCGCGGGTGACCTTACTTGATTTTATTCTGATTTATGCTAAAGTGTACTAAATATGTTTTTAATAAATTTAAAAATTTAGTAAAGTTATTTTAAAAACTTGATAGTTATAAATTTTGATCAACAAAAGTCTTAACAGTTAATATAATTCTTTGTTCAAAGATAATGATGATTTATTATAGAAGTTTAAGATAACTTTGGAAATCATTTAGTTATATTTGAATGAGTAATATATATTTCGGCGATTAATTAACATAAATGTTTAATAAATATACGTTATATGTGAGTGTGTCGGGTGTGTGTGTGGCGTGTAAGTAAATCTGTTGTGTATGTAAACTGTGTGTGTTAATTGTGTGTGTAAGTAAATTGTGTGTAGTGTAAGTAAATTGTGTGTGAAGTAATCCTGATGAGTGTCATAAATCAACGTGTGTAATAGTAAGTAATTCTGTGTGAGTTAAGTAATCTGCGTGTGTAAGTGATATCTGTGGTGTGAGTCATGACCACGTGGATGTGGTTGTGTGTGTGAGTGTGGTGTGTTGTTGTGTGCCGGTTGATATAAGTTAAATGTAATGTCCATGGGTTTAATTGTATAGTGTTGGTATAAGTGTCATTAGTGGATGTGTAGAAGGAGTGTAAGGGGGTTGGGTGGTGGACTGGGTGGGTGGATAAGTTAAATGGGTACTGTTCTAATGAGTATTAAGTGTCATAGTGAATGTGTGTATATGCGTAAGTGTGTTGTGTTTTGTTGTGTGTGTGTGTATTGCGTTCTAATAATAGATAAATGTTATTATATTTTAAACACTAAGTATAATAATAAAAATAAAAATAAAATATAAAATAATAAAAATACTGTTACGCTTAAAACGAATATTAATGTAATCCTTATCGCATAATTGCAAATAAAAAACAATGTTATAAATATATGAGTTAAAGCGTTAAAACATATGAGTTAAGCAGTAAAACAATATGATGTTCAGAGTAAACATGATGTTAAAGCAGTAAAACATGAGTTAAAGCAGTAAAGCAGAAAACAAAGAGCCTACTAATCCCCTTGTTACTTAACACCTTCTATTGATTTACTGATTACTGTTTTAAGAAAGTGATTATAAAATATATGAGTTAAAGCAGTAAAATCAAATGATTAAAGCAGTAAAGAGAAGTTAAAGAATAAGCAAGAAAGTTAATGCATAAAAGCAAACGTTAAGCAGTAAAGCATAAAACAAAAGCCATACTAATCCTTGTGTTAGGTAACACCTCCTATTGATTACTATTACTGGCTTAATATATGTATGTGAGTTAAAGCATAAAGCAGTAAAAAAGCAAAAAAGCAGAAAGTTAAAGCAGTAAAGCATAAAACAAACGCATACTAATCCCTTTAGGTGTTAGGTAACATCCATATTACTGATTTACTGGTTAAAGGTGTAAGTAAGGATAAAGCAGTAAAGCAGTGAGTTAAAGCATACTAACAAGCAGTAAAGCAGTAAAGCCATAAAACAAAGCATACTTAATCCCTTAGGGTGTTAGTAAACTCTATTGATTTAGCTGATTCTGCTTTAAGATGATGTTAATTTTTAATAAAATTTCGTACATTGTAGTAAAATAAAGTTTATATATCAGAACACTCTGGTTATTTTTGTCTTCTACATACAATTTTAAAAATTATAAATAAAAGTATTTAAAGTAAATATAAAAATTATTGTCTATTGTCTCTAGGCAATAGAGTTCGCGGAAAATTTTTAAAAAAAGTTAAATAGAATAAAAATAATGCTATAGTATATATCATATATTATATTATGATATTTATTATAATATATATAATAAAAATATATATATAATATATATTATATATAATATATATAATAATATATATATTATATATATGGATTATATATAAAGAAATATATAAATAGAGTGCGTATCGATCTAGTACTTCGGTAAAGGGGGAATATTGACTGACGAATATAGCAGGAACGTCACGCGCGAGCGGTAATACGCGGGGAAATAATTGCCTGGCAGGTGCGCACGCGGCGGGCGTGGATGGTGTACGGGAACGCACACGAGTCGATGTAACATCGAGCTGCGGGGGTGGGCACCCATTCGTGCGGTGGGATCATGCTGCGGGTGGGCAGCTTATGATCTAGAGGTATACAAAGAGATGAGTCATTCAAAAGCCTGAAAATCACAATATTAAGTGTGAGGTAAAGATTTGAGTTAGTCATCGTAATAATGTGATGTATTCCTGTTCAGTTCTATAAGTATTGAGTGCTCAACTAAGACAAATTTGTTGATCATTACGATAGGATGTGGTGGGAGTGTGTTACGTAGCAGATTGTAATATACACCAAGATAGACAATCGCCGAAGTGGGTGGATGGCAGAAAATGTGTTAGAGGATGGCTGAGAGGAGATGAGTGGGAGGGTGCCCCTTAACAAACCTATTATAATACCTGCGGGTAATTTATTGGGTTCTGCTGTGGTGAATCTAGAGAGTTTGAGAGGATTTTGTAGAGGGAAATATGAAGAGGTTGGCAGGGTGTGTAAAAGGAGGGGCCTTTGAAAGTAAAGACGGGGATTTAAAGAGAAGGTATGGGGTGTGGTAGTAGGAGTGAGGACCTCCTCTCAGTGTGTGAGAAGCTTAGATGTTAGATGGTGAACAGTTGGAACAAATATCCGGGAGTTCTAAATATTTAGGGTATAATGTTGGATGAGAAGAAGGGAACGGACTATGCAGAGTGTAGTAGGAAATTGCAAATGGGCAGGAGGTTGTCTGGTGCAATTAAATCGTATGGATATGAAAGGAATAAGTCTTGAGTGGCATAAGGTCTAATCATGAGGGTATGTTTTACCCTTTTTATCTTAACAAAGTGAACTATGGTACCTTGGAAATAAAGAATTAGATCTAAATTCAATGTGTTCAGATAAAAAAAAAGATGGACAATCTTAAGGGTGGCTAGTATGAGAAGGGGAATTGATCAAGAAATGAGGAATTTGAACGTACTGAGAGGAAGCTTGTGTGTTGGTGTGAAGAAAGGGTAAAATTGAGAAGAAATAAATTACAAGTTTAAAAATTAAATAA
>JABUQX010034178.1:10000-12500 GCA_015478945.1 Trachelipus rathkii
AGATGAACGTTTTAAAATTCTGCTTAATGAAACTTTATGTACTTGCAACAGTTCTATATCCACAATACAAATTAGCTCTCTTTGATATTATTGATCAGAATAAAACAAAAATTATGCTCAAAGAAGAAGTAAAACTTTTATAAAGGCTAAAGAAAATATACTACATTAAGTTCAGATTCTGATGAACAATAATGATGATCAAATGGATCAGTCTCATACAGATTAACATGAAGAATCTGAAAATGAAAAGGCAGATATTGAGAAGGAGACACATTCAATTTTCTGGAAGTGCTTTGAGATGACATGACTACAGAAAAAATCGGCAGAAGAAATAAAGAATATTCAGTACAATCAAACAAGCTGGAAATGATCAAAGAAGGAAAAAAGTTTTTAAATGCAAGACGTAGGAAGCAGCAGTGAGAGAAAACAACAAGGAATTAGGAAATACTATTCAAACTTACGTATGGATAAAATATTTTTGCAGCACCAATTATGCGAACGAAAATCGGATTCTGGATTTCACTGGTATGGTGGAAGAAAGAAAAGCTCTTTGGTCTGATTGCATCTTACCGAATTAGCTAGGAAAATATCTTCTCTGCTCCCCTTCAAGTGTATTTAGCGACAGAATGTTTAGCCAGCAGGAAATATTTATACCAGTAAAAGGAATCGTCTTTCTTCAACACTAGCTGTTCAGCTCCTGTTTCTTCATCATAATTTAAGAGCATTAGATTTTATAATATCTTAGAGAAAGCACCTAAATAGCATGGCATAAGTTAAAATTTAACTTTTCCTTTCGCTATTTGTGTTAAACAACTATAATTTAAATTTCTCAAAAAATTATATTGTGATACTCTATACAGTATATAATATTTGGTCCTTCCACTTTATAAATATATATATATATATGTATATATATATATATATATATTATAATATATATAATATATTAATATATATTATATATTATATATATATAATAGTATATATATATTTATATATATTATATATATATAGTTGCAAATGTTAGTTTGTTTAAAACTTACAGCTCTTTAATAATTTAAGATTAAGCGACTATATATCATATTTTAGTCTTTTGTCAGAAATGGCATATAGTTTATAAAAGTTCTTTTACAATTCTATACATATTTTCTATATTTAATATTTAAATATTTCTTAAAGCTAGATTTATCAAAGTGTATTTTTTGTTAGGGGTAGTCCATTTTGAACAGCAAACCCTTTTAATTGTTTATTTCAAAATATTAAGTCAATTTAGTAATGGTGTCATATAGCGCCATTCATATTATTATAGTATATATTTAGTTATACTATTAGTTATTATTTTGTGACTATATTTATCACTACAGCAAAAGAAATATTAAAATATTTTTTACACTTTTTGTATGAATCAGTTCTTCTAAATAAATTGTATTTCATTTAAATGTCTCATTATTACTTTCAATAAATTATATTTTTATTTAAAACTCCTTAATACTATATGTATATATATAATATATATATATAATATATATATATATATATATATATATATATATATATATATTATATATATATAATATTATATTATATTATATATTCATTATATATATTATATATATCTATATTATATATTATAATATTATTATTAATATATAATATATATAATATATTATATATTATATATATATATATATCATATATATATATATATATATATATATATAGTATATATATATATATATATATATAGTAGTATATATATATATATAATAATATTATATATATATATATATATATATATAATATATATATATATATATATATATATATATATATATTTTATATAATATTATATATATAATAATATATATTTATATAATATATTATATATATAATATATTATAATATATATATTATATATATTATTTATATAGATATATTATATAATAATATAATATTATATATATATATATATAATTACAAAAAAAACTAGTAAATAATAATTGTAGAAAGCTTTTGAAACTCAGTTTAGTAACAACTTTAATCATATTATAAGTTAATAAAATTGTTCAAGTAACAGGAATACAAAATTTTAAATAGAAACCCAAATTTTAGAAAATATCCCAATAGAATAACGTCAATAATATTCTAAATTAAATAAATAGATTCAATAATAAGATCTATAAAACAAACTAATAAACAAATATAATTTCATAAAGTATTAATACAAAAGTTAATATAATTAGTTATAGAAGGATAACTAAATTATTTAAATCATATTCGCCGTCCATTAATAAATAATTAAATGAAATGAAACATTCCTGTTTATTTTTAGATTAATTATCTATATTATATAAAATAAATTAGTTTATTATATCTTAAACATAAATCTATGGGTAATGAATTTGTTCAATTTATATAGGAGTAACAAAAGAGAATCAAGTAAACAAAAAAAAAAGTTTACTACTATATTATAATATATATTATATACTATATATATATA
>JABUQX010034178.1:17500-30000 GCA_015478945.1 Trachelipus rathkii
AAATGTTCATTACAAAGACTACAATTAACGCACACATACACCGGTTACCCCTACCCTTTTTTGCTTCTCCCCCACCATCTCTTACCTACCTCTTAGTTGGTGTCATTGCCCACATCTTTTATCTGTGCCCATGACTGTAATCATCTACCTAAAAAAAAAAAAAAAAAATCTCTCTCTTGCCCGCCTACGACACACACACACACACACAACACACACAACACACATGTTTCCGCGCGCGCCCGTTTTCTCCCGCCTCCGACTTGCCGCAGCTTTCCAGCACCGCTGTTCCCGCTTTCCGCCTCCGCCTCCGCCGGCCACCCGCGGTTTGGATTATACTCGCTTCGTACTATTCGTTCGCTTGTCATGAGTAGATGGGTTTTACTACTCCTTACTCCCCCCTCTCTTAGTTCACCCCCCATCTTGTGATATATATAAAATTGGACGGGATGGATTCGAATCCCGTCCTTTCGGCTGCTTCATCACGGTGATCGCCAGGTAAGTATATGACTTAACTGACCGTGCCAAGCGGCCTTTCAGACCTTATTTGAAATCATGTTTATATAGAAATTTGAGTTCAAAATGTGTATTAAAATATGAAATAAATGAATAAAAATTTTCATTCCCATACATGCTTTGAGAGTTTCAAGGTGGATTAGTCTAATGAGGTTTGCGGTTAAAAGGTCTTAAATCGAAGAAAAGTTAATCCCTTTCAGTTCACGGTTAATTACCTTTTCTCCGATTTTCTGACAGAACCAGATTTCTAGGAGAGCTCGGCTTTATAGAAAGTTTTCTTGACATTAAACTCTACTGCCGGATATATATATATAATATAATATATATATAATAATATATAGTATAATATAATATATATATATATATATTATATCATATATTATATATATATTAATTATATATTATATATTTATATATATATATATATATATATATATATATATATTATTAATATATATATAATATATATATATATATATATAATATAGATATATATATAATATTTACTGCCATGTGTTATTATATAATATATATATATATAACTATATAATATCAATATATATATATATATATATATATATACTATATATATTATATATTATACACCATGTGTTATTATTAATATTATATATAATAATAGTATATATATAGTATATATATAATATACTATATACTATATAATATATATTATATAATATATATATACGTATAATAACATTGCTCATCTCACTTGCAACATTCATCTTCCATCTCTAAACAATGTTAAAATTATTTAACATTAATCAGTTTCTATTTTATAGGATTTTCATATGGAATGCATAATTCACATAGTAATGATACGATGTATGTTGGTCAGTGCGGAATTTTTGATGAGAGAGAGAGAGTAGAGAGAGATAGAGAGAGACGAGAGAAGAGAGAAGAGAGAGAGAGGAGAGACGAGAGAGAGAGAGAGATGTTCTTCTTTCGATCCATTTTCCTTGTGGACCGGATTCAATGCTTCTTCTTCATCATCCCAAAATCCACAGCAAAACAGTGACAGTCACAAGCATTTCAACAACACAAACAAACACCACCGCATCAACACAACGACAACAGACACAACAAACAGACACTGCCATGACAAACAAGACAAAAGAACACGTGAAAGCTACTGTCAACCCTCCAAAAAAGCTATGGATGTGATTTAAATCTGGAGTTTTTTTTTTTTCTTCGAATCATTTTTCCATTCTTCAGCCTCTTCCTCTTATTATTATAATTATTATTATTATTATTATTATTTATTATTATTATTCTTAATATTATTATATTATTATATTATTGATTATTATTAGTTTTTTATTTTTTTTTTTTAAAAACTCTCTTTTATTTCACCCATCCCTTTCAAAAAAATTCTTTTTTCGAGAGAGAGAGAGAGAGAGAGAGAGAGAGAGACGAGGGAGAGAGAGAAAGAAGGAGAAGAGAGCAGAGAGAGATGAGAAGAGAGAGAGAGGTTCTCTCTCGATCATTATTCCTTGTGGACGGATTTCCAAATGCTTCTTCTCCATCATCACAAAATCTCCACTGCAAAAACAGTGACAGTTACAAAGGCAACAACAACAACAATCAACAACAACAACAACAACAGCATTAGCAAGAACAACATCAACAGACACACACAAGACAACCATTTTACAAACCAATGCCAATCACAAACATAATCTTCTACATCAGAAACCAATAAAGCCTCGAGTTATTGCATACTGAATCCACACAGCAACAAACCCCAGCCTAAGGATCCTCATCTAGGCTTACAACGACAACAACAGCCACAGCAACAACAAAAACAACAAACAACAAACAACAGCCAGCCAAACAAAACAACAAACAGACACATACCATTGACAACAAGACCAAACAGATCACGTGAAAAGAGTACTGTCAACCCTCCAACAAAAAAACCGTTTTGATTTGCCTTCAATTTGGAGTTTTTTTCGGTTGATTTACCAATTCTTCTGTCTGCTTCCTCCTCATTATTATTATTATTATTATATTATTATTATTATTATTATTATTATTATTTTAATTCTTATTATTGATTTATTATTATTATTATTATTTATTATTATTATTATTATGTATTATTATTATTATTATTATTATTATTATTTTTAAAAAAAAACTAAAAATTGATGCACCCATCCCTTTCAAGAAAAACTCTTTGTTCCGAGAATGAGCCAGAAGACCGAAGAGGAGTCGAGGAAAGAGGCTGAGAGAAGAGAGATGAGAGGAGAGACGAAGAAGGAGAGATGTCTTGCTTGATCATTTTTCCTTGTGGACGATTCATGCCTTCTTTCTTCCGATCACACAAAATCCACAGCAAAAAACAGTGACAGTCACAAAAGCTTAACAACAACAACACAACAGCAACAACAACGACAACAACAACAGACAACAAACAACAACAACAACAAGACAACTGCCATGACAACAAGACAAACAGAACAACGTGAAAGCTACTGTCAACCCTCCAAAAAAAAGCTATGATGTGATTTTTAAATCTGGAGTTTTTTTTTTTTCTTCGAATCAATTTTTCCCATTCTTCCAGCCTGCTTCTCCTCTTATTACTTATTATTATTATTATTATATATTATTATTTTATTTATTATTATTATTATATTATTAGTTTTTCATATATATTATTATTATTATTATTATTATTATTATTATTTATTTTTTTTTTTTAAAAAAAATTTTCTTTGAGAGATTTGATTTTCAAGAGTACTCTTTTTCCGAGAGAGAGAGAGAGAGGAGAAGCAGAGAGAGAAGAGAGAGAGAGAGAGGAGAGAGAGCTAGAAGAGGAGAAGAGAGAGAGACGAGAGAGAGAAGGGATATGGAATGTCTCGATGAAGTTCTTACCGCTGAGGCGTCGGTCCTTGAGTATTTTGCTCAAAAGAACCAGAAAACAAAACAAACAAATACAAGCGTGGTATTATTTACGGTCTCTGTACATGACGTGTTCGACGTTGATAAGCTAGGCTATTGACTATTAAAGAATTAGATACAAGTCAGTATTCATCGTTGAATTGTTTATAATTTCCTCTGTGATAAAGTTCACATACCAACAGCGATATTATTTTTACCCAGGTATGAGAGTGAAACCATCATTTAAAATAGTTTTTCATAGTTATGCATATACTATATATATATATAATATATATATACTTATATATATTTAATTATATATATATATATAGTATATATTATATATATATATATTTATATATATAGTATATATATATATATATATATTATAAATATAGAGTTTATAAAGAAGGAGGACGAAAAGAATAATATATATATTATTATACATATTATATATATATATATAGTATATATATCATAGTTATATAACTATATATATATTATATTATAATATTATATATATGATATATATTTAGTATATATAATATATATATATATATATATATATATATATAGTATACCTGATTTTAACAATACTAGTTAAAATAAAAAAAATATACTATATATACTATATATTATATATACTATATATATATATACTATATTATATATATATATATTATAGTATATATATAATATATATTATATATCTATATCAGCGAGAATACATGAATTAGAATATTTTTATTGCCTTTCTGACATGACGTAACAGGCTAGTTATCATATATATACTCTAACAGCAGTTCATTATATATATACTATATATATATATATTAATAATATATATATATATATAATATATATATATATTAATAATTAATATATATATATATAATAATATATATAGTATATAATATATATATATATAAGTATATCATAATAACAAATGAATTAGAATATTTTTATTGCCTTTCTGACATGACGTAATATATATATATAATTGATATATATATATATATATAATATACTCATATATATATATATTAGATATATTAATATATATATATCTTCGGGTTTAAGAATATAGTGGAGAAAATAAAAGAAATAAATAAAATATATATTATATTATTTATATATATTATATATATATATATATATACGATATATATATATATATATATATATATATATAATATATTATTATATATATATATAATATAATATATTATTATAGATACTATATATATATATATATAGTATAGGGTGGACAACTAACCGTACAAGTACACCTATGTCGTTGTTATTATTATCACAGGCATTATTTTATTATATTATTATTATTATTATTGTCATCTATGTTATTATTATTTTATTATTGATTATTATTATTCTTATTACTTATTATTTTCATTTATATTGTAAATCAACACTTTGACACCAGCGGAGGGAGTTTGAAAGCCTATATCGCAGGTCGGAATACATTAGGAGAATAAATCGTCACTAGCGTGTAAGTTTCAACTTAATGATTTCGCATACGTAAGCTAACACTATCTCGGCGTGTCGCTGAGGAGAGAGTTGGTGAACTGGACTACTGTCGATAGCTCAAGCAACGAAGCTACGTTCTCGGGGTTGAAAAGGAAGTTCTCTAAAAATGCATCATGTAAAAGACGATGCGCAGTATTCAACAGGTCTTCGAGTTCAATAACATTTTCGATTCTACGTTGAAACTCTGTATTCATTCTTATAAAGAGCTCGATGTCTCGTTTTCCAAAAACGCTGAAGGAGTGGAGGGATGGTGAAAAAACATCAGACGTCTGACGCCTAAACCACACACCTACATCGATTTTGGGAACGTTGTTGTGTAACGAATGCACGAGCGTAGTCCGGGAACGGTCTTCGCAGTCACCTCCGGCGACAGGTAATCCCCATTCATTAGTTAAACTGTAGTTTTGATATCCTCCTTCAACCCAGTTCGAAACCGTATCCATGATATATGAAATATTGGGTACAGATGTGAACAGAGGTTTATTATATGGTTAGATGGTGGCGTGCATGTGACGTAGCTTTCCCCCTGATGGTTTCTTCTATTATGTGAGTCGTAAACCAGCGAGTTGTAGGATTGTACCACGCTGCCAAGCATACCTACTGTCCTTTATCAACGTGTTGTTTTATAAGCAGGCATTTAGACTGGAGACTTGCACTGGACAGTGAGGGCACTTGAAGGTTCACACGTTTTCAAATGGACGACTACAACTGGGGAGATACAACTGATGCGTGAGCGCCTAAGGAGACCCACTCTTAGTACATCACAGCTAAGGGCGTGTATAATGTTGTTAAGCGCTTATATGGACGTATTTACCAGGGTACCTGAATTGGTGAGGACGGCGGTCTACACTATCCATGGCTGTAATGTAGACGGCATTGGGGCGGAGTGTGTACTAGGCCTATACCCGGCCTCATAGACATTTGTAGCTATATCAAAAAAAAAAAAAAAAAAAAAAAGGATGAATACCGTTTAGACTTACGTAAACACAGGCCTAAGGACAAAGTGAATTCCACTACTGTAGCCTCGAGGACTATAACGTTTCATTCGACACCGCCGGCGAATTCACCATGCGATTTCTGATTATTATCGACTCTCAAAGATTTGAAGAACCGATTTACCTCGTACAGAGGCTCGAGTCTTGAGGTTAGGTTCTAGTCTAAGTAAAGTGATATCGGGCTATTTAACAGTAACTTAGGTCAGCTAACCTCTAGGGTATCTGACAAACCGCGGTCACAGGGCACCATTCCAATAACCGGTTTCGAACCTATAAGAAGAGTGACCGCAAACTCGCCTTGAAACCCAAAGTATAGGATCCATGACAATTCCTGGTTACGATAGCCGAATCGGTAAAACCGTTTCATGACTTTTAAAACTTTCCATGTGCGGAATAGCCAGTCTCAGTTCGACATTTTTTGTGGAAGGTCGTTAAGGTCTGCGGAGTGTACATTATACAAGGTAAGGAACAAGCATTAGCGAGTATAATAATAATAAAATATATAATAATAATAGAATAATACTATTCTAAATCATTTATACTAATAATAATTTTAGATTAAAAAAATAATTTATAATAAAATATAACCACATAATTTGTGTTAATACATAGCACTGTTAATATAATAATAATTATAATAATAATAATAAAAATAATAATGAATAATAAAATATTACTAATAATTCTAAACAAGACTAAGCATACTATCTACGCTAATACTACTTATAAATCATGCTAAACATCACATTTACAGTTAGACAATGAAATAATAAATAAATAAATAAATAAATATATATATATATATCATATTATTATATATATATATAGTATATAATATATATATATAATGTATGTATATAAATATAATATATATATTATATAATATAGTATATATTATATATATATATTATATATAATATCCAGGTCTATTTTGACAGTAAATACAGTGAGAAAAATGAAAATTCAACAATAGGCAACATACAGAACCTTCCTGCCTCAACTTCGATCTGGGCACTCATCATGAAGCTTTTGGCAGGTGTGAGCATAAAATTTATTTGAACATATCCATAAAAATTATTTTATTTTTCGTTTGAACAGTGATGACTTAATTACTTAATGTTGGTGTTGGTTATATGCTGTAAAATATTTGAAGTAATGATTTTATTAAAGTGGAATTTACTTGAATATTCCAGATAAGACCATTCCACTCGATATTGCCCGAGGGTGCCAGTGGGGGTCGAAGTTATGATAGAAACGGAGGTAATCAAGCGACTGCTGATGTGCGAATGGCCAGTCGTCGTATTTTAACTGCTCGTAGACGCTCACGTGAAAGAGGTGATTCATTGAGTGTTAGCGATGATGATAATGACGATCTCATTGAGGCTGTGGTGAAGTACGAATCTGCGGAAGGTGAAAGACATCGGGGTGGAGAGAGATGTGACTCTGTACAAAGGGGCAAGGTAAGCTTCCTATACACGTAGTATTAAACATATCTGTTGTTACATAATTAATAATATATATATATATATAGTATATATATATATATATAATATATATATATATATAGATATATAATATTATATATATATATATAGTAATTAGTATATATATAGTATATATATAGCGCCGACACCTTTCACAGAGCCGCAGTTCGCAAACGTCGTTACGAAATACTTTCTGACGACGAAGACGAATCCGATCTCGTTAAAGCGGTAATGGACGCCGAGCGGGTTTCAGTTATGAGACATGATGACTTCAGTGATGATGACGAAGACGGTCTCGTGGATCTCGTGTTGGCTCAAGAGAGAGCTCACAGCAGCGGCATTAAGTGCAGGGATTGACCCAAATCCTCAGAGGGTCGTATGGTGAGTTTCTAAACACTGTTTTATTTCATACTTATTATAAATATAATAATATATATAATAAATATATATATATATAATTAGTATATATATATATATATATATATATATATATATATATATAATAATATATATAAGTATATTATATAATATATATATATATATTCCGTTCCTACAGCATGCAGAGCTCCGAAATACCCTAGACAGACTTATTAATGAAAATAATAATGCTGAAGGCGATGATATTTTTCTTGCTGCAGTCTTGGCTCTGGAAAGAAAATTAGGTATGAATCGCGAGATGTCTACCACCAGACCTGGAATCAAAAGCCGAAGGTAAGACTGCATTGGCTCCTTGAATTATATAACGTCGAACTATACTGAATATTTAATGTAAGGTTGTAATAATTAATGTAAGGATTAATTTAAAGCAAAATTCAAACAGACATACACACACACACACAACACACACACACACACACACACACACAAACCCACAACACCTACACACACACACACACACACACACACACATCACACATCACACACACACACACACACAGCACACACACACACACTATATATATATACTATATAATATATATAATATATAATATATATATATATATATATATATATGAGTATACTAAATATATATATATAGTATATATATATATATATACTTCATTCGTTCTCGCTTAACAGAAGGCTGTCTTTGGAGATGATACATGGCTCAGCGATTCTGAAATTCTAAGAGCCACCACGACGCACGAGGAGGCTTGTGGCTCTACAGGAACTCACCCACGTAAACGGCGCGCTGTTGATGTAGAAGGCAACCCTGTTCCTATGTCGGGAGGTGGGATTAGTGGAGACCGCGATGGTGATGTAGAGATGCGTGATAGTCGTTTGCCTTGTAAAAATGAACGTCCTCATCGGAGTAATGCAAGGCGTGATGATGCATCCCCTACCCCTTCCTCCCTCTCTACTGGAAAGAATATTCCCCCTACGAACTCGAAGGTGAGTTTACATAGTGTTTTTCCATAGGTTGTTATTATTATTATTATTATTATTATTATTATTATTATTAATTATTATTATTATTATTATATTATTATCAATTATTATTAAACTACTTATACTATTATTTGCTAGAAATTATTATTATTATTATTATTATTATTTATTATTATTAAATACTTATATTCTCTCTCTCTCTCTCTCTCTCTCTCTCTCTCTTGTCGTCTACAGAGTGTGAGGACATCCGAACCTGTAAAAAGTAGCCGTTCAGGTCGATCTGTTGATGATGGTGCTGTAGCAGGGCCTTCAAGGGAGCCTGAACCTCGCCCATTCACTGCAGATTTGCTTAATGTCACTAGCATCGCTTCTACGAGGAATTCAGGAATAATCGACACACACCGTTACAGGGTTAGAATTAACGAGCAGGGTGTGTTCAGAGAAGGGAGGGATATTAATGATACATTCTTAGGCATAATACAAAGTGTTATAGCATTCTTGCGCCGTGAAGTGACCAGCCAGCAGTATGGGGTGCGGGTGTGGTTCACATTCCAAGGGCAGAATAACAACGAATATTTCGTTCGCATCCCCTACAGAATGATGAGTACTGAAAATCTAGCCAGATATCTAGCTGACCGTTTGTTAAAGGCGTTCCAGTCGGGTGATAAGGCACTGTTTAACCAGTTTGATGTAGAGGTGCAAGTATTGCGTAAACCGGCAGGTAATGGACCTATCGTCCCTTCATCAGTAAACTTTATAAGTGATCGCATTAATAATGTCCAAACCCGTACAAACAATGAAGACATACACGCTAAAAGCAGTATCGGATGTGGATACAGAGCCATAGCTGCCTGTCACAAACTCCATACTCTGCCACCTCCCCCGCCTGGTAGCAACTATGCCCCCACCATAAGTGATTTCACACCTGGCTCCCTAACTACATTAGGGAAGGAAATTGCGCTCAAGTGCAGGCTGGAATATGAAGACCCCTTGATTCCTGAACATTTTGCGAAGATAGAAAAATATTTGAAATGCCGTATATTCGTTTTTGCTAATACTGTACATCACCTCCTAGAGATAGTTTTTAAACCGCATGAACTGGATAGAAGTCTACCCTTATATATAATAGGTTATGATAAAGTTAATACCCATTACTACTACCCGTTCCCGAAAGATACCATCAAACTCGCTATAGGCAGTATAGATGCGACATTAATTAAAGGTGCCATTCTCTGTAATCTCTGCTACAGCTTCACGGACAATATAACTAGGCATTTAAGGGATGAATGCACGGAATATAGATGCACCCAGTGTTTAACCTACAAGTGTAAAGGGAAACCTGACGCTAACGCGAAACTTCCACACTGCAATGATTGTAACAGGGACTTCTACAATGGTGAATGTTTCAATCTCCATAAAGAACGTACTTGCAAGAAACTCAAAGTGTGCACCCTTTGCGATGAGATAATGTTGGCTGACAAGAAAGGCAATCACCAACATGACTGTGAACATATCCATTGCAGTGTATGCAGTGAAAAGTATGGTGCAAACGGAGATAATCATGAATGTTACATGAAGAAGATCAAGATTCCCACTGATAAGGCATTGAAGAAGAAACAGGTGTTCACCTTTTATTACGACATTGAAACATACAACAATAATCAACGTATAGATGGTAATAATCGAACTGTCACAGACATGCTGCCATACCTTCTAGTGAGCATGCTAGTGTGTTATGAATGTGGCGAGAAAGATCTCGGAAATGATCAGTGCGGTAAGTGCGGAACCAAGCGGATGGAGATCTTTAATGTGAATTTAGAAGCTGAAGGAGATCATCAGAGATGCCCTGTAGATCAGTTCATCAACTACCTCTTCAAGTTCTCCGAGTCACACAGGAAAGCTAAAATAGTAGTTGCAGCGCACAACGGCGGGAAGTTTGATACACAGTTCGTGTATAGCAGACTGCTTGCCCGACCTGGAGCTGACATCATCTCTTCCAATCCTGTGAAGAGAGGCACCAAAATCATAACGCTAACTGCTAATCGTAACATTTATTTCAAAGATACCTTACTGTTCATGCCTTGTGCATTAAAGAAGTTACCTAAATGCATGGATCTTGAAGGTAGTGTAGCTAAGGGGTTCTTCCCTTACAGATTCCTGACTGCGGACACCCTTAATTATAAGGACCGAATCCCCGGAAGAGAAATGTTTGAAGTAGACCGCATGAGCGAGAACGAGAAGGACGAATTTGAAAAATGGTATGATAACTTTAACAATAAAGAGTATGACATCAAAGCCGAATGTACCACTTACTGTGTCCAGGATGTGAACATTTTACGCAGTAGTTTTGAAAAGTTCAGAGGTATATTCCTACGGGATTATAAAATTGATTGTCTTGATGAATGTGCAACCATAGCGTCCTTATGTTTTACGATCTTTAAGATGTGGTTCATGCCTGAGAAGTCACTTGCCCATATTGGCCGCGCAGATGAAGGAAATTACTCGTTCGATGGGGTTAAATGGCTAAACTTTATGGAATTGTACACAGGGCGTCGAATTGAACATGCCAGGAATGGAGGAGAGCGAAAATTCAAAATAAAGAACAGATTCCTCAAACCTGATGGTTATCTCGAAGTACCTGTTGAAGAATACGTCCCCATTAACGGCAACGCCTTCGTTACTCAAAAACATATTAACGTTAATGAGCAGATGATTAAGCTGAATGATAGGAGGGGGCGCCCAAGACCCGGCACCCCTTTGAAGAAAGTTGTCTTCCTCTTCCATGGGTGTATATGGCATGGACATCAGGCATGTGATAGTGCTCTGACAAAGATTGGTGAGGTCTCCAGCCTCGATCGTTACACTGCGACCATGCAGCAGGAGAGCGATTATAAGAATGCAGGGTTCGAGGTTGTGAGGGTGTGGGGTTGCGAATGGAATAAGATGAAGCAGGACTGTGAAGCTACCATTGTGAACGAAAATAATGAGACACGAACTGAAAACTTAGGTGCATATGTACAAGCACAGGGCAGTGAAATGGCAAACGAGCGTTTGGTTGTGGGAGACGCTCTATATGGCGGGCGCACTGAGCCGTTCGTGTATTACTATCCTCCTACGGAAGGGGTGAAACTCCACTACCTCGATTTCACCTCTCTTTACCCATATGTACAAAAAACTAAATCGTTTCCTGCAGGGTTACCCACGAAACTCACAGGACGTGAGTTGCCTTCGATTAACGATTTCGTCAAAGATATTAACACCACATACTTTGGCCTATCATACGTAAGCATACTGCCTCCTACGGATCTGTACACACCTGTTTTGCCCGGACGTTATGATGACCGACTCATCTTCACACTGTGTCGCACATGTAGTGAATCTGGTTATGAAGGTAAATGCCGCCACACTGATAACCAGCGGATGCTTAAGGGTGTCTACTGCAGTCCCGAATTAGAACTTGCTCTGCTGAAGGGATATAAAATCAAGAAACTTTATGAAGTCTGGCAATTCAAGAAGTCTGATAATATATTCAGCAAATATGTGGAAACCTTCATGAAGTGGAAGACTGAAGCTTCGGGTCTTCCTGATGGTGTGGCATCTAAGTCATCACCTGAATTTCGCCAGTTCTTAGCGGATTTCAAGAGAATCGAAGGCGTCATTTTAAATCCTGATA
>JABUQX010034178.1:40000-43605 GCA_015478945.1 Trachelipus rathkii
ACCATCGAGGCCACCCGCCTTCCTAACGTTCATAGATTTTCAGGAGCCTTGCACCCAATCAATGTAATACAAGCAAAGGCATAGGAACACCTGAGAGGAGAGGAGAAGAGGAATGCAGAACGTCTAAGTTGAAGTTAGAAGGAACGGTGGAGGCCGAAGAGTTGCCTTATCAGTTGGTGAAATTAACAACAGAACCATCAGAATCGAAAGAGAGGGAAAGGCAGATTTACAAAAGTTTTAGATGATGTTTTTGAAAGAGGCAGAAAGATTGTCAAGTAAAGCAAGGAGGTTAGCGCCCTTTCGTTTGATGAAAAGCCCGCTTTGCTCGTCGAAGAGTATCCCTGCAGCGATTTCTAGCTGAATGAAAATTAGTGATATCAGAACGAGAATTTTTCCACCCCCGAAACGCACTGCCTATAGCCTGAATGGTGAGAGAACAAGCACGATCGAACCAATGGATTATGAGGAGAGAAGGGATTTTAGCTCGAAGAAGGAATGAACGCTGCCTCATCCTCCTCAATGCCCAATCAACAGTGCCAGAAAAAACGCAATAGGGCAGGATGGAGCTGTTGGAGAGAAAGTATAAGCATAGTGTATTATGGTATAAGTGCCATTATTATTATTATTATTATTATTATATTATTTAATTATTATTTATTTATATATTATTATTATTATTATTAATTATTATTATTAATTATTATTATTATTATATTATAATAATAATAATAATAATAATAATCATAATAATAATAATAATAATAATAATAATAATAATATTATTATTATTATTATTATTATTATTATTATTATTATTATTATTATTATTATTATTATTATTATTATTATTATTATTATTATTATTATTATTATTATTATTATTATTATTATTATTATTATTATTATTATTATTATGACACGTCCTTGACCCAAAGATTGAATCTCAAAATTAATTTAATACTATTTTAATTATTTGCTTTGCTGCAACTTTAATTACAAGATATAGTAATTATTTTAATTACTTGTACTAATTTTAATCTAAAAGGTTGGCAATCCTGTTAGTTTAATTTTTAATTTGAAAGGTTGGCAAACCTGCCATTTAAAGGTTGGTACTCCGATTATATTTAAGTTTTTAATCTGAAAGGATAACAATCCTGTTATTTTAAGGTTTAATCTGAAAGGTTGGTAACCCTGTCATTTTAATTTATATTTTATAAAAGTTTTAAGTAAATTGGTTCTGTTATTTCACATTATTCTAATGGGAGATTTTTTTTGCTATTAAAATTACTAAAACATTAGTAATATTATTATTTTTTTTAAAATTAACATATTTGTTATTAAAATTAGTTATAAACTAATAATATTTAAAAAAATATAGACTCCATAGTGTATATTTTTTATATCGTCACTTCAGCAAAAGGTGTGTGTGTGTGTGTGTGTGTGTGTGTGAGTGTGTGTGTGTGTGTGTGTGTGTGTGTGTGTGTGTGTGTGTGTGTGTGTGTGTGTCTCTCTCTCTCTCTCTCTCTCTCTCTCTCTCTCTCTCTCTCTCTCTCTCTCTCTCTCTCTCTCTCTCTCTCTCTCTCTCTCTCTCGCTCTCTCTCTCTCTCTCTCTCTCTCTCTAGTGCGCATCACGAAGGTGATTCTCTCTGTATCCCATTTTCTTTTCTTTTCAATTTTAATTTATAAATCTTGGTAAACTTTGGTTAAACTCTGGTTGCTTTTTCCCTATTCGTCAAAAAAATTTTGACTTCAAGAATTATCATCGTTTTCAATTTAGGTTATTTATACTTCATTCCGCAATTAAAATATTCCTTTCTTCGCAGATGGAATAATCTTTTAGTTTCTCATCTTTTCGCCCTTTCTGCTGATATCTTCTTTCGTCCTTTCTGACATTTTTGAAAAATATTTTAACTAATTTTGCTTCCACCTCTTTCCCATCTCTTGTGTCATTTGGCGACATCATTGTTCTATTACCTTTTGCTGAAGCTGAACTTTACTTGCAATTTTTTGCCACTAATTCCACTCTAGACGATTCCGGAACTATTATTCTTCCTTCTCCAGCTCCCTCCAACTTATTTACACCAAATATTATTCTTTTATCTTCAGATGAATACTAAAAAGGCGAACGGTATAATGATGGTATCCTTCCTTTGATTCCCAAAACTCTTGCTTCCAAAGTTGCAAATTTTTTTGGTCAAGTCTTTGGACTCTGTGTATCCAGTTCAAAATTTCCTTCCTGCTTGAATCATCCTGTGCCGAAGTATTGGACAACTCTCAACCACCTAACTATCGAACTATCGTCCTATCATTAACAGGAAGATTTGGAAACATTTCGATTCTTCTAATCTTACGTTCGACTGGTGATTTTCTTTCACTTCTCTTTAACTCTGAATCTCTTGCCATGGCGCTAGACATATCGAAAACCTTCGATAAAGTCTGGCACAAAGGTTTGATTTCTAAACTTTCTTCTTTCTGTGTCTATTCTTCTCTCTGTGACTTCTCTGATTTTCTTTCCAGTCGTTCTGTAGCCGTTGTTGTAGAAGGCAATCGTTTATCTATTAAAACTAGCAGTAGTTCCACAGGGTTTTCTATTATCACCAACTCTTCTACTTTATTTCATTAATTATATTCTATCTACCATATCGTCTCTCTCTCTCTCTCTCTCTCTCTCTCTCTCTCTCTCTCTCTCTCTCTCTCTCTCTCTCTCTCTCTCTCTCTCTCTCTCTCTCTCTCTCTCTCTCTCTCTCTCTCTCTCTCTCCTATCCCCTCTTAAGCTTAAGCCTTCATCCTTCATTACTCATTCCAATTTAAAAGACTCTCTCTCTCTCTCTCTCTCTCTCTCTCTCTCTCTCTCTCTCTCTCTCTCTCTCTCTCTCTCTCTCTCTCTCTCTCTCTCTCTCTCTCTCTCCCCTCGATCTTAAGCTCAAGCCCTCTTTCTCTGTCTCTCTCATTAATTTTCTTTTCTTAGTAATTGCTCTCTCTCTCTCTCTCTCTCTCTCTCTCTCTCTCTCTCTCTCTCTCTCTCTCTCTCTCTCTCTCTCTCTCTCTCTCACAAAAGCAATTAGCCAATGTTAGGAAAGCAACCCTGGAACAACTGATATCTGATGTTTCTCATATCACCAATTGGGGCAAAGAAAATGGTTGTCATCAATACCTCAATATATCAGTTATTTCATCTATCTACTCAACATACTCTTCTTTAAAACTACTACTTACATACATACATACATACATATATGCAGGCGCATATACATACTACATACATACTTACAGAACGATGCAAAAATATATCCCTCTAAGAGAGCTTCATAGAGGTTGGATGTTTTGAGGCTTTTTCGAACCTTTTTATACCACCCTGGTTGCTGCTATGTATAGGGGCGTTGTTCGCGCTCGTATGGATTATGCGTTAGACATCTAGTGTAGTTTCAACACATTAACTTTAATGTTAAAGTCTGGAACGACTTTTCCTACTTTTAGTTTATAAAATTTTCTATGACATTCACGCATCCAAAAGAAGCGTATTGAGTTATATCGGCTTTTGATTTAATATTAATAATGGTTCTTTTCCGAAAATCTGCTGGATTATATGAAGTTCTCTGACTTTT
>JABUQX010034179.1:0-2500 GCA_015478945.1 Trachelipus rathkii
CCGCGATTTTGAAAGAAAAACTAGGGACATTAATAAGTGAAAGCAAGAGAAGGAGGAAAACCCAAAGGAGGGTGAGCTTGGAAGCAGCAGGACGACGGTGCCATTACCCGGTCTAGTTCAAATGCTGTTGGATATTGTCAAGCGCCACCACGCAAAGGTCTCCCCGTAGTTACCTAAGGGTCGGAAAAACCAGTTAAATCGGTCTAAGATAGGGAAAGTATTAAATCGCGAGTAGGACCTCGAGCGCCGAAAGGCCGTACTGAGCGGATTCGGAAAGAAAGGTGAATGAGATTCCAAAGATGATAACTAAGAAGCAATCCGAGAGTTGAGGAGATCTCAAAGATCTTAGATAGGAATACAACAAGTGAGAGCATATAGGGCGATAGTTAGAAGGGAATCAGAAAGCCGTGCCTTCCTATCTTTCGGAATAGGGTTGGGACATGCTGCGTGCTACGTTCCAAACCACTGAGGGGAAGAGTGTTAGTATTGGAGACATAGAGAATTATAGGATTGAACGAGTGGGCGGGGGAGTAGCACGGAAGCACACTCCTCAAAACTCGTGGGAAAGAACACCCTTCGCCGTTCCTAACGTTCGTAGACTTTCGCCGAGCCCAATGCACCCGATCAAATGTAATCACAGGCAAAGCACATTAGGACACCTGAGAGGAGAAGGAAGGAGGATGAGGCGACAATACCAGATCGGTTTCCAGGGTGTTGAGTTATAGAGGAAAACAGGAGCCGACAGAGATTGGCCTTTGTTCAGGTTGGAGACCTGGAGAATTAGCTACCCAGAAACCATTCAAGATCGGAATAAGAGGAAGGAAAAGACAGATTACAGAAGTTGTTAGAATGTTTTTGCAAGAGAGCCAGAAAGATTTGTTCAGGTAGGAGAACAAGGAGGTTTAGCGCACTTTCATTTGATTGAAAGCCGCTTTGCTCGTCGAAGAGTATCCGTGCAACGATTTCCTAACTGAATAAAAATTAGCAAGAAAGTGTAGCAGAGAACGAGAATTTTTCCCTCCCGGATACGCACTGTCTCTAGCCTGAATGGCCAGAGAAACAAGCACGATCGAACCATGGGATTATGAGGAGAGAAAGATTTAGTCGAAGAAGGAAGAATGAACCTGCTCACTCCCGGTCAAAAACGATTACAGTCCCACCTTATCGGGCAGAAGTCGAAAGGCGTCACCCAGACGACAAGCAGTCCATATCCAGTTATAGTTAGCTGTATAAGCAACGGCAAAGCCCCCCAATTCAGCCGAATCAAAAGCTGCCAGAAAAAACGCGATAGGGCAGGATGGAGCTGTTGGAGAAAAAGTATTAAAATTTAAGTGATATAAGGTTGTGGGTCAGATTCTTACCAATAGGAGCGAAGGTGGAGTATTTATAGAGAGAAGACTAGTGGTGGAAAACAGTTAGGTCAGTGTGTTCAAGAATTGATTGGGACGATCCGGAATGTGATTAGTCTGTTGAGGTTCCTTTAATATAGAAAAGACCAGACCGTTGAGAATGCTAAATGATTCGGCCTCCTCCCCAGCTAAATCAGTATTGAGATGGATCCCAAAACATTCAGTGTTGTGTACCATTCTGAAAATCTGTTCTGTTAGGAGGACCTCAGTATTTGATGAGAAGATATAAACAGTCTCGTGAGAAGTAGTAAGATATTCAAAGAAAGAGTGAAAATCTGTTCTGTTAGGAGAACAGTAGCAGAAGCACAAGATTATTGTAGTAGAAGGAAGAAAGATTTTAAGCCACAGAACATCGAAGTTAGGAGATTCAAGATTCTCGAGACGTGTTACAGGAGTGTTTATGTTCACATAGGCACATACTCCACCCTTTAGACGGAAAAATTATGAAAAAAGTTATAGTTAGATATATTAAACGAGTTAGAGGATGAATTCTTAGCCATCTGTGTCTCAGACAAGAGCAAAAGCAAGATGCAAGAAACTTTTGCTATTTTTCTTTTATTGGTGTCTTGTATATTTCTAATGTTTTGCATGTTATTTATATTGATATGATGGTTGAGTGTTAGTCTATGTTGTGTGAGTGAGGAGTTTTCTTGGTGTATGTCTAAGTCGTGTTTATGCTGATATTTTCTACGGTTGAAGTCTAGTGTTTCTCCAAAATATTGCTTGTTGTAAAGAGTGCATGGAATTTTATATAAACAGGGGGGTTGTTGGGGTTGTTTTACTATTTTTTTCTTAAGGATATTATTAGATGGGATCAACTATATATGTTTTGGTATGAAATTTTTTATGTTCGTTAGGTTTATATGTGGTATAGGTATGTATGTTTTTTTTTTTTTAATTTGGTTTTAGGGGTGCTTGAGATATTTTTTTTTTTTGCTTGTTTTTTTTATATGCTGTATTTATAATATTGGAGGATTATTTGAGTTTTTGAAAAGTGGTTTTAAAAATTTTTTTTCTTTATTTAAATGTAGCGGAGAACAGATTTTGAAGGCTCGTAGGTATAGGGATTAGAGAGTAGCTGGTTTTGTGTT
>JABUQX010034179.1:7500-54293 GCA_015478945.1 Trachelipus rathkii
GTCTCTTCCATTTCATTTCAGTGGAATCCCCCTACGGGCAACACCATGCATTGGTTCCAAAAGGTAAAGTTCAAACAAAACTGGATAATATACCATGACTATCAGTTAGGTAACCATGTGGTATAAGGAGAAAGGGATTTATCATTTATGTATTAGTTATTATTATTATTTATTATTTATTATTTATTATTTTATTATTTATTTATATTTATTTATTTATTTTTATTATTTATTATTTTTATTATTATTATTATTATTATTTATTATTTATTATTATTATTATTATTTTATAAGAAGTTTTACCAGCTGTTATAGAAATTAGAAGTCACGGACTGGGAACAAAATGAAGTAGTATATGTGAATCAAATGTTGCTGTAATAAAATATGCAATACCAGTAGCAATTTAAGTTGAGTAGCGATAGGAATTAATTATTATTATTATTATATTAATAATATTATTATTAAAAAATATTTATTAGTTATATATATAATTTTATAATAATTATCAATTATTAGATAGTATTAAATATAATTAATTATTATTAATTATTATATGATATATTGATTATAAATATAATTTTATGTAAAGGAGTATTAACAGAAGAGAAAAATAGTATATTGGAACGAGAAATTGCATACCAACAGAAAGTTAATCAGAATAATATGTTTTTATGTTAAATGTATAAGTTGTCCTAAAGTTTAATTATTCAAAACTTAGATTCAAAAATTTAGGGAAATGAGACAAGTAATATAATATTTGTGAATAAACCAGCACAAACAGAAAGAGCGAAAGGTTAATCACCAGTAGTATATATAAATTAGAAAAAGAAGGCAGTAAAGATTTCAAATTAGATGATAAAGAAAACGAAGAAGAACTGTTAATGTCAAAATCAGTGAAAGTAAAATGCAAAGTTAAAAAAGTTAAAAGTAAATGTGATTTACTTTATTAATATTTTGTTTTAAAAAATTATAATGACAGTTAATTATTGATCAAAGGCAATTATTAAATGTTATATTGTAAGGGAAGTGACTCCGCAAGGCACTGTAAATACAAGAAAGGATGAGGAAAGGAGGGATAAAAAAATAAAATGATGTAAACAGGAAATAAAAATACAATAGTTTAAGTTTACAAAAGAAATAGTTCACTGCATAAGGGGCAAGAATAAAAAATCTATAAGTGCTAATGTAAAAAATCAGTGAGAAAGTCACTCTCTAACTCACACAGGAAACAAAGAATAATCAATTGAATAAACGTGGGGAGGGAAAGCAGTATTCAAGAAAACAGGATTTCAATATACAGAGAAGTAAATGTTTCCAAACATTAATAAATGAGAAAGAATAAAAATCAAAAAGAAAAAAAGTAAAAAAAAAAGTGTGGTTGATATAGAAAATCATAGAAATCAAATCAGGGAAGGATCGATAGTAGCAATACCGATATTGCTGACGATACGGCGATACAACAAAAAAACAGATCAACAGAGTAAGTTAAAGTTGAACACAGTCTTTCGGCGAAAATCATTTAACTAACAGGAGAACAAGAATAAAACATTGCAGGAAGAGAATTAGAATTGAATTATATGAGGATAAGTTAGTATAATGAAAAGGTAAAGAAATACATGAAGTAAGATAATTGTCACTAACTGAGAACTTATAAGGTAATCAAGGGAAAAAAAAATTATAAAGCTGAATTATTTATAATTTAATAAAAATAGAGAAATATTGTTATTTTTAAAGATAATCGGAAAAACACAGAGCTGGAAATAAATTAATAGAATATTAAATATGCTAAGTTGTTTTATTTTAGAAATAGTTATTTGTCGCAAGAACTGCGTTTTCTTATATATGATAAAGGTTAAATTATTAAAGTGACAAAATGAAGAAATGAAAACAGAAATAAGAAAGGAAAGAATAATCAAATAATAATATAAGGGTTTAGCTAGAATGAAGCTTGTAAAGATAAATAAGTATAATTCAAAATTTGAGTATTAAGTCTATTAAACTTTTCATCCCCTACTCCTATTCATGAGAATTTATAAAAATATTATAGTAAAAATATAAACAGAATGATATTAAACAAAGATAAGATTTAGAGTGTTAATAAAAAAGTAGTAAAAAAGGGAAAAGTTATAGATGCAAAAAATGAAGACCCAAGTTATAAAACATATCACAACAAAACCAACTCATAAATTCTTATATCAATATGTCAAACAACATTAAGCCAACATAAAGCAAAGAACCAACCACCGAAGAACTCATAGGGCCACCCGTCACACCAATAAAAAGAACGAAGCCACAAACCGATATGGAGTCCTCGCATGTAGGCTAGTAAAAGAGAAAGTAAAGCCACTAGGCAAAATAAACACAGCCATAACTATAATCCACATCACAATATATAATATCATATATACTGATAAAGATAATGAACGCAAGCAGAGCACAGCTAACAAGACTACACCATACATGAATATGTACGTCACATATCATCTAACAGCTACGTAGTAACACTAACGGAGCTAGTCAACACAGTATAGCGACTATCTTGTAATGCAAATCGAGCGATACTATTAATCGATCTCGCAACTATAACACACGATAGTAGTATCACAACGAGAAAACAGAAGCAGCAAGTCAGCATATAGCGGCGGCACTACGCCGTAAGAAGAAATAAGAACCTACCAATAACTAACCCCCGCTAATCAGGTTACGTCCAGATATATATAGCTATATGTCGCCACCCCACCGCCGCTCCAAGAAATCAAAGAGCAACTAACACCCTCTCGACTAAACGCAAATAGCCGAAAACAGCCAAAGCATAATATAATAAGTATACCCAAAAAAATACTACTAAATGCAGAGAAACATGATATATTGAATCTGAGAAAAGGATATAAAGATAAGATGGTGATCAGAATCTAGAAAGTAAAGCCACCACACATAGTAACTATGTAACTAATATATATATATAAAAATATATATATTAATATATATAAAATTATAAATGTAAATATATACATAATATTAAATATTAAAAGAATAAAATAGAAGAATAATATAGTATATATATTTCCATATCTCAATGAGTATTGAGAACTACTATGAAGTGTAAGAAAAGTCCGATTAATCAAAAGAGTATGTCAATGGTGATGTACCTTTATGAAATGAAGAATTAAGTATTCACACAACATCGACTTTGAAGAGGAAACAGACAGATATAAGAAGAAAGTGACTCTATAGAAAAAGTGTAAGAGAGATTATTGCAGTGGCACTCCTAATTTATTAGCTAATTCTCCAATTATCCCGAAAATGCAGGTGAAGAAAGTAAACAGAGGGGTACTCCATTATTAACTACCTGGGAATGAGAAAAATTCTGTGCAACAATCAACCCCATTGAAATTTTAAAATAGTTTACTAGAATATTTTTTTGAATCAGTATAAGAATATAAAAAGTATATTAATTAATGAAATATATGGTCCCTGCAATGTGTAGAATGTGTTTGGCATATGTTACCAAGATCTTCTCAAACGTTATTTAATTTCTGAATAACCTTAAAAAAATCGAAAAAAAAATAATTAAAAAAAAAACAAGTACAAATTTAACTAAAGGAATAAAAAAATATTTAATTAATCAAATTGTTATCAATGCAAATTTGCGTGTATTAATTTTATAGGTTAATTTTTTGTAATTTGATTATATTTTCGTATATATATATTTCAGAAAAAAAAAAAACTGTAGTATGAGAAAATAATAAAAAAAAATGGATAATAACATAATGCTTCAAACACATACATTCCACACATTGCAGGGGACCATATATCAAAATATTCCTTGAAAATGTCTGAGCAGCCACACACAAACATTTCTTAAAAATCAGAAGGGATATAGTATCACAGAATTGTTTTCATATACAGCTAATAGTTGAAGAAGTTGAAACAGATCTTTACATGTTCTTATAATTATTTCTTTGGAAACATATAAAGAGAAAATATATATAACTTATACGGAGAAGATAACTTTCCAAGAACATTCTCATAAATTTCTCATGGCCGGCGATGCATCTAAAGAGGAAAGCAATTCTTAATAATGGTATAATACAGAATGAGAGCGGAGACATTTCATGTTGCATGTCACAAATTATCCAAAAGCAAAATATGGTAAAATAATTGAGAGAATGTACAGACAGAAACGTATTCTCGAATAATTGGTTATTCTTTGTCCGGCCCAATAAGCAAATTGAACACAAGAAAAGATTAACACATTCGTCAATGGCCACGTTAAGATGGAGTATACAGAATACTATTTATAAGGGTAAAAGATGTTCTGGAAAGTATAAAAACATAACACGTAACTTAGAAGCGATGATGGAAGAACTAGGTCACGGAGTAAACTCAATCGCAAAAAGACATCGTTAACAAGAATATTCGAGAGAAAAAATAGCGGAAAAGGTGTGAAAATAGATCCAAAAGAGAACAAATATACTCATAAGAAAAAAAAAAAAAAAAAAACAAGGCAAAATGAAAGGAATTTTGTATAAAATATGTAACATAATTTACTTGGAAAGATATTGGAACATTTATTGAAGAAATATTGACTGGAAACTATAAGATTACGTAATATTCCGCAAAGTAAGATGTTTTAAGGAATATTCTCAGTAAATATAATTTTTGATATATATATGTGCAAGAGAAGTATGTTCATGTGATGAAAAGGTATTAGTTGGCATGTACGGGTTTTCTATAGACTGATGAATGGAGGTTTTAAATGTAGTAAATCAAGTGCAAATTCGGATTTGTTTAAAATTTAGTTGTAGGATTGTTAGTACTACCATAGTAATATATGCATAATAAATATCTGGTGTAGATAAAATAGATAATCGATGAAAGTGTTAATGAAATTTATAAGAATGTATTAAGTAGGACTAAAAAATGCTGCATAAATCACATCATCTTATCGATATCTGATAAGCCGGCCATTGCAATCAGAAATAAAAAAGAATTGCTTGGCGGAAGGATGAATTAATAGTGTGATTCAATGATGAATCCATGATAATGTATTGCTTGAGCTAAAAGGGAGAGATAAGAACGATCTACATGGAACTCAAAAAAGTTGAAACAACTTAATTAGCATCGAATCCACATTCAATTTATGATCAAATTTTTGCTTCAACATTAATAGAAATAAATAACAAGTGAACAGAACCAATAAATAGAGAAAAGAATAAGCAAGTAAAGAGTTTCGTTTGTTATTGCAAATCCATAAATAACTAAACTAATCCCAACAATTCTAAAACAGGAAATATTTTAAAAGGGAAAAAATACAAAAAAAGAAGAAAAAAATAAAGATAAACAATTAACAACAAAGTTAAAACTGCATGATTACATAATCACCATTTACTAGAAAATATAGTAGTTATGTTGGAGTTATTCCGCAATACCAACGAACGGTAAAACGAAATAAGGATATGAAAAACGTAAATAAATAAACATTCAAAACAAAAGAAAAATACGAACATCACTTTCTACCATTTCACTATGTTTCTGACTAGCAAGCAGTACGAGGCCAAAACACGAAAATACAATAGCAAATAAACACCAGAAAAAGTAAAACGAAAAATAACATAAATTGAGTCAACTGTTATATTGCTTGTTTTCAAAGAATCAAGATATCATATATGTTGTTAGTGTAGTAAAGTGTTTTAATCAAAATATATGCCAATCAACTGCACGGCCCGCGCGTTACCGTTAGACGCAATCTCGTATATATACAAAAGCTATAGAAGGTCCTGTCTAACATTAGACAAAATGAATGAATAATCTTAAAAGCATGCATAATATATAAATATTTCCAGTCCCAAAGAGATCTGTTGGACCAACCGCCCTTGAGAAACATATACCAGGAAAACACCCGAACATAAAACATAATAAATAGACTCACAACGGCAACATAGTAAGCGACTACTAATAATGGATCAACGGGGGAATAGAGAGAACAGAGGAAAATAACGAAGATCACAAAATGATATGAGTAGATGAAAAAAAAGGGGATAATGGTATATAAAAGTAATGAGCATGAAATAAGTAACGTAATGATGATGATAGGTAGATACCGAAAGTCACCAGCAGAAGGGAGTAACCGATAAGACGTATATATATATATAATAGTACAGGATCAAGGTAATAAGGAAAAATATATAAAACTACATAGTAGTAAATCACCCATACCATAACCCAAAGTGAATCATGATATAAAAGAATGAAATAAAAATAATAGAGTAGATATAAAAAAAGGGATGGAGTATTAGGCCAACAGGAAAAGAGAATGAGCTAACGACGTATTTTCAGGTGAGTAACTCGTAAAGCAAAGATTGGATGAAATAGGGCGAAATCAGTGAGAAGATTCACATTAACAAAAGAAATTGTATATGTACACACAAAACATATGTACGGGTTTAGATGCAAGCAAATGAGACGCAATATTAACACAGTAAATATAAGAGTTAATTATCTAAAGGTAAAGTAAATCTGATGTCCAGCAAAGAGATATCTATTCTGAAGACAAAGTTGAGATGCCTACACAACAACAAAGGGCCATGGAAATAGCTCGGACTAACAAAGGCACCACAAGATAAAAGTAGGCAAAGTAACCCTAGTAAGATCCATCCCTAAGCGTAACTGAGATATGATAGAACAAAGTAACAGAAATAAACGCTGAGGAAAGAAGACGATAAACAAAAACAGAAGATAATATAAATAAAAAAAGAACAATTAAATAATACGATGAATAGTACAGGTGATGTAAAGAGAAACAGCAGAAAAACTCACTAGTAAGATAATAAGATGAAAATCACTGCTAAAGATAAGTATAATATCTCACCTAGGAATAGTAAATGTACGAAGTAAAAACTATAAAAATAGAACAATAAACATAAACATAAACATCATCAGTATTACACAAAAACACGCATAATATAGGTATAGTACAAAAAAATCAAACGCCCAGGTTAAGATAAGATAGAATAAGATAAGATAAGTAAAAAAAGCTATATCATTAAACCTAAATATTGTAATCCTAAGCCCTAATAAAGGTAAAATAAACCAGGTAAAAGTGATAATAAACAGTAAAAAGTTATAAATAAACTAATTTATATATATATAATATAATATGATAGATATAAAGTAAAAAATATATTAAGTGACAAAGGTAATAACAATAGAGAACAAGGCAAAGGAGAATTAAAGAAAAAAGGAAGAGAAATAAGAAGAGAAAGAAGAAGAGAAGACCAGAAAGAAGAAGGAAAAGAAGACAAGAGAGACGGAAATGGAAGCACAGAAAAAGAAAAGAAGAAAAATACAAGAAAGAAGAAAAAACACAGAAAAGAAGAAAACAAAAAAGAGAATAAGCCAAAAGGACAAAAAGAAAAGAAAAAAGAAGAAGAACAAGAAGAAGAAGAGATTTTTCAGGTAATTTATGTGAAAGTAAAAACAAATAGAAGAAAATAAATAGCTTAAATCTATCTAAGAAAAAAGAGTGTTGCGATGGAACTTAAAGCAACTTTCAGACTAGCGAACAATATTCCGAGAACCAATAGAGAAGGAAAGTGTACTAATATCAGTGACACTTATGTAAGAATACAGAAAGTTAACAGAGCCCACGCGCACTAACCAGTATACGTCAAAAGAAACAATAAGAACATAAAAAATAGATAGTATGACTAATTATAAACCCTCAATAACGAGAACATGGGTGATAACTCAATACTAAAGTAGATAAGCATAACAACGAGGGTACGTCATAGAAATATAAGAACTAGAAAAAATAAGATAATATATATATTATGAGACATACTATAAAACAATAGCTCAAGACAACGCTCACAGTTATATATATTATATCACTATATATGAATACCGAAAATTAGTTGACTCACTGATAGGGTTAAAGATGAGAAACTGATAGTACGAAAAAGTGAATAATAAAAAGGATCACAAAGGATGTGGAAAAAGTACGGAATTAAGTAGTAAAAAACTCAATATAAGAGAATATAATACCGGAAGCAAAAAGCATACCAACGGGGGGTACAAGGGGGGATGAGTCACAAGTAGGAGGTAGGCAACGAAAAGTATGGCGATGCAAGTAAGACTGAGGGTGACGGCTAAAACAATATAATATAATAAGATATATAGAGTGCGGGATAGAACAAAACGGCATGTAAACGAAAAAAACAAATAAGGGAGAGTAGATAATAAAATATATGAGTAAGTTAGTAAATAAAAATATTAACGTTAATATAAAATAATCACATAATATAAAATAATCACTATATAATAGGGGTGAATAGAAGTATATATTAAAGATGAGTAAAGCGCGGTAAGATATAAAGCAAAGGAAATATTAATTACTACGTAATACATAATGGCATATCCTTTTGATCGGAGCTGCAAAATAGGAAGTGAAAGTATAGGGGGAGGGAACACATCCCGAGGCTGCGCTTTGAACAGAAGCTCCAAGAATTGAAGAGTGGAGATAGACAACAAAGAGGAACCACACGAATCCAGATTCCGAAAGAAAAGAACGATGGACAAAAAAACAAAAAAAAAAAAAAAAAAACGAGAAACAAAGACAAACATATACTGCGACAGGATAGAAAAGGAGACCAGATAGACAACGACAACTATATAGATGGCCGTGAGAACCACAGGAAAACACAAAACCACCTAAAGAATACAACCCGCAGAAAGCAGCAAAGGGACAAGAGGCCGAAGGGGGGAGAGGGGAGAAGGGGAAGAAAAAAGGGAAGAAGAAACCCAACACCATAAACGAACGTAAAAAGATAGATTAGAAAAAGTAATAAACTCAAGAAGTTAATATTGAAAAGGGAACAATATTGAATGCTAAAAGGAAATGAATATGTTAAAATTCTATATGAATAATTAAGCACAAATGCGCGAGGAAGAATCATCGAGGTACGGAAATCGCAATTATAAAAAAAAGAAGATAATTGTTAAATATAAAAGGGAAGTACAAGTAAAAAAAAATATAAAATAAAACACGTTTGTGTGGTTTTTAAATGAATGTAGTTGCCTTTCTACACAAGATTACTGAAAATATATTTAAATGAAGGAGTGAAAAGAGAAGTTCTGTTAATAGAAGATTGGCAAGAATTTTTCCTTCAACAAAAATGTTCTATTTCTAGAATTAATCCAAAAGATCATATAAGAACAACAGTACGACAAATGATAAAAAAAAAAAGCTGTTCTAACACCAATGGAATTTATCTGAAAAAAAGTAAATAATTGAAGGTTAAATAATTAAATAATGGATAAGAAATAGTTAATTGTAAAAACACTATGGGAACTAATGTATTACGTGACTAAATTGTCTCATTCTTCAGCTTTAAATCAATAAGGAAAGACAAATGAAAGAAAATAAAATATTAAGGGCATTATAAAACTACGGAAAAGATGTAGCATAAGCAAATATAATATAGGGTTATCAGAAAAATTAAATCGGTTTAATAGAAAGGCTGTAACAGTAATAAACTAAATAATAAAGAAAAACAATGATAGTTAAAAAATGAAAAAATAAGGCAATAATCAAGTACTGTTCATAAAATATTATAGAGAAAAGAAAAGGCATTGGAAAGAGATACTTCCTTCATCATTCTATTAGATACCATTTGTTGCCGATCCGGAGATTACCATAATATATATATATGAATAAGTAGTGGTAATAAAAATATATAATATAGTAAGATAATATAGATAAGAGTTTATATACGAAATTCGAGAAAAGCCAATAAAAAGAATAAAGAATGTATATATTATCTTGAAGCAGAAATATAATATTTATTTTTTAAAATAATTATAGAATAAATATAATATATATAATATAGAATAATAATAAAAATATTAGATATATATTAGAATAAAGTAATATGAGAAAATAATTAAAAGACCGAGTCAATTTTAATGATAATGCAGATGTTATACTAATAGAAAAATTAAAAATAAAATTAGAAAGAAAAAGATTTTTAGATAGTAGAGAAGAAATATAGTAATAAAAATATATAGTAGATATACAGCCTCTTATGCTAATGTTGAACATTACTTAATGTTATATATATAAATAGAAAGAATATAAATCAAAAAATTTAGATATAATATAATAATATATAATAATATAAAGTAAAAACTTAAATAATAAATATAGAAAATAGAATAATGAGATAATATATATATAAAGTAAAATAAGTAATATAATATAATAAAGAAAAAATATAAGAATAGTAAATAAATGAACAGTAAATTAAAGTATATATCAATAAGAAGATTAATAAATGGGTAGAGCAGTTACACAGATGAATTAAGATAGATAAATACATAGCATAAGAAAGATTATATATATATATATAGAATAAAGATAGGATATATATATAAAATACAGAAGATAATAGAAATAATATATAAAAAAAATAAGATTAAGGATAGAAAATACATATAAGTTATATAAATAAGATAAAAGCGAAAAACTATAATAAATAGAGAAATACTATATAATAATATATACTATAATATAAATATAGAGAAATATATAGAAAATAAATCATAAAAATCTATATATTATATAATATATATTATTATTTTGATATAACGATATAAAGTATTTTATTAAATGATACTACATAAATTTTTCCCAAAAAAAATATAAAAAACATAGAAATTAAAGTAAAAATATTAAAAAATTAAATATTAAAAACCTTATAAAAACTTAACAAAAACCGTAAAAAAAAATAACAATTCAACAATAAAGAAAGGTGTTTTCATCACAATCGGTATTTTTTAATTTGAAAATATATTTTGTCCAATCAATAATTTATTAAAAAGGAGTTTTTTTGGCCCAAAATGAATTCACAAACAATAGAAAAAGAAGATTTATGGACTTGAGCTCTTGACCAGCAGAAATTATAAAAAATGAATCTTCTGGGAAGGAAATAATAATAATAAAATATAATAAATATATAATAAGAAGATATAAATAATAAATAAATAAGATAAAAAAATATAGACAAGCATATGAGAAACACAATATATCAATAATAAATAAATAATATAATAAAAAAATAAGCATAAATATAACTGATGGAGAAGTATATATTGAAATAAATATAATAACGCAATTTAAGTAAATTAAATAAAGCTAAAATATAGATAAAAATAAAGCTAGTTAACTTACTAGTCAACCGAGTCACGAATGAGCCGACTAAAATAATCATACTATTATAGTAGAAGGCGAGCAGGCCTCAAATCGGAGAAGAAGTTCGTAACCAGCCGGAGGATACGCGATCCACTGCCGCATACAGCATTGGGCTTCTGTGAAACCACGCCTAGCCTCAAACAAAAAAAATAAACATCAACTGACCCCCTAATCATCCCATCAAATCTTATCGGTTCCGCGATTGTTTTACGCGCTATGAATTGCTAATACTGCAAAAGTTTGATTTCATTAAAAAAAAATCAAGTCCCCCCAACAACTAATCACAACCTTAGATACCAAGTAAGGTGTGCCACAGAAATTATAATTTGTAATAAAGAAAAACGAGACCCCCGGGGAGCCCCCCTGCAAAACCCTGGTGAAGTTCACTGATGAGGCAACCAAAATAGATTACTTCTACTCGTAGTTATAACAAAGACAGAAACGCAGGCTTTTTGCGCTGTGTCTTAATTGATAAGGCATAATATACAGAAGCCGGACAGAGGAGAATCCCTATAGTAAATATATCGTAGTAATGAATTTATTAGCATGGAACACGAGAGGCAATACTCTAATCACTTATAAATATAATTAATGTCGTCAGTATTTTAATGAACCGATTCTGACTAACAAACTATATAACAACGAAATAACCAGCACACAAATATATACTATATAATCATATAATAATAATATATAAAAAATAATATATAATATACTAAATAGGTATAAATATAACAACCAAAAATATATAGCAATATAAATAGATAATCATATATAATAAAAAAAAATATACAATATAAAATATATAATATGGCAGGAAAAGATAATAAAACATATAAATATAACACACCAAACCCGAAAAACAACAATATGGAATAATATAAAAATAAATAAGAAAATAAAAATATAATGAAATATATAATTAAAATATTAATATACAGAAGCGCCGTGCGCGTCTCATGTAAGCAAGTGAAGCAAACGGCTTCCCTAGTAAGAATAAAAAAATAATTACAAAAATGAAAATAATTTTAATCTTAAGCATTACATTTAATTATTATAAAAATCATTCATTTTATCAATTTTACATTGAATGTTAATCACATAAATAGTACTAAAAACGATGGATTTTTTTTACTATTCGTTGGTCAGTTGCGATTTGGAGAGAGAGAGAGAGACGAGAGACGAGAAGAGAGATGAGAGAAGAGAGAGAGAGAGAGAGAGAGAGAGAAGAGAAGGAGAGAGATGATGAGAGAGAGATAGAGAGAGAGAAGAGAAGAGAGGAACGAGAGAGAGAGAAAGAGAAAGAGAGAGAGAGAGAGAGAGGAAGAGAGAGAGAGAGAGATGAGAGAGAGAGAGAGAGAGAGAGAGAGAGAGAGAAGAAATGTAAATGGCAAAATTCTTAAAAGCATCTTATTCTCGCTGAATTATTCTTTTTTTTTTTAACAATAAAACCATTAAAAATTATTTCCTACTTTTCTGTTGCACATTGTTGTTCAGCTTAAATATACGAAATTTATTAAAAAACAACTAAATTCCTTTTCGAGCATTTTACTCTAAAGATTCCAAATTACTTTATAAATTATAATTAACATTCGTAAGTTAAATCAACCCTCGAAGGAAGCTCAAAGGATTTTACCTTTTTAGCGTCCGTACGTGGGACGTCATTGAGTGTGATAATTTTGTTTAGCTCGAAACATTCAAAAGGAAATCGAAGGAAAGTAATAAATCAAAGAAATATATTGCTTTAATAAATTATATGCTTATAATTTTAAATAAAATTTGATAATAAAATATTGAAATTTAATTATATTACATATTATCAAAAAAAAGTAAAGGTGAACAATAGTTTTAAAAAAAATATCATATCCTGAGGAAATACTATCATAGAATAAATATATAATATAATAATATATATATATATATATATAAAATATATAAAAATATAAAGATATAAATATATTAGTTATATATAATAATATAATAATTATAGATAGAGAAATAGAATAATATATATAGTAATAAGTATATAAATAAAAATAATTAAATATAAAGAATAATATATATGAATATAGGATATATTAAAATATAGAATATTAATATCGAATATATATATGAGTATAATATATATATAGAATAAGATAAAGATAATGTAAATAAATAAATATAAATAATAAAATATTCATATATATATATCTTAATAATCATATAATAAATAATACCATATATAATATATAGATATATATATATAATAATATATCAAATTTAAATTAATGAATAATAATATAGTAAATAATATATAAATATAAATATATATAAGTAAGTAATATAATATATATAAATATAATATATAAAATACATATAAATAGTAAGAATGATATATAAATATGAATAAAATATATTAAACAACATCCATGTAAATGAAAAACAAATAAATATTAATCAACTAATTAAAGAAGTAGTAACACAATATGAATAATGGGTCTGTAGTATATAGAACAAACCCTATATAGTATATAAGCAGGGTAAGTATAAAAAACACTATCACATATAAATAAAAGGAAGTCGAACTTAATAAAATATAATTATATAAATTAATATAGAGAATAATTAATATATGATATATTTATTGTCGAGTGCTTGTCTTACCCATGATGACGAAAAGCCACCATTTCGGCAAAGTGGTTATGTTAATATTATAATAAATAACAGTTTTAGCTACTTGACCACAGAAAATCTAGAATACAACATATATTATATACTACATATAGATAGATAGTAATATAATAAAAAAATATATGATTATATAGAATAAATAAAAAGATATATAATAAATAATAAATAATATAATATAATAGTATGTAATAACAGATTGAAAAAGAAAGAAGATAAAAATAAGACATAAAATAGCAAATATAGAATAGATATAAAAATATAATAATAACATATATAAATAAATAAGACGTAAATAATAGAAATAATAAGATATATAATTAATATATATATAAATATAAATATATAGTAAAATATAAATGAATAAAAAGATAGTATAATATTATAATCCATTTAAATGTTATTTATTATAATTAAGAAAATAATATATCCATTAATATACTATAAACAACAACGGCAGAATTCAGAATGAGTTCTTAGACTTTTTGACAATCTAGCCAATAGAAAGCCGATAGATTCTAGGAATGAACAGCAGTATCTGTAAATTAGAAAAAAACTATGAGACTTGCTAGGTTTAACAAATGAGCTATGTTGCTTTGTAATAATCAAAACCTCTGCCAAAAAAGTACTGAAAAATCCTTCTAAATTTACGTTAATTTCGTTGTATTTATGTTTGCAACACTTGCAATGAGTACATTTTGTGTCTTTATTACTATAAATATTAAAATATTAAATAATGGAACTACTGTTGCTTTGTTTAATCAATAAAATTTGAAACCATAATATACGTTAAAAGTTTTATTTATATTTAATGTTAATAGTCAAAATCACCACACAAAACTAATCAATATTGTAGTCATAAAAGATATTAAATAAGATAAAAACAATTCTCACTAATAATATCAAAAAAATAGACTAACATGTTAAAAATATGTAAAATATATATTATATTAATAGAGAATAGAAAAAATATAATAAATAACAATCAATATTAATATAAGATATAATAAATATTATATAAGAATATAATAATAATACAAAATAAAATATTATGATATACTCCACAGGTTCAATCCCTTTGTGCTTAAAGGAAAAACTTATACTTCGCACTAAAATAAATAATGAAAATTAATAAATTTTAAAATATAAAACAAAAAATTTATTTACAATGAAAATATTAGGAAATAATATGTAAACCAGTATAGTATATAATAAAAAAATATAATATAATTAACATATATAGTTAATATAAGTAATCATAATATAAGTAAAAATATTAATATAATATAGATAGATAATAATAATTAAATAATAGAAGAATAGAAATACCTAGTTAATATTTATATAATAAAATCATAAAAATAATTTTTTTATTTTATTTTTTTTGAGAATATAAAATATATATATTGAATAGATAATATATTATAAAATAAGAATAAATAAGTAAATAAAATATATATATACATAAAGAAATAATATAAGTATAATAAAAAATATTAAAGATATATAAATATATAAGAAATACACATTGATACATAATATGATAAAAGATATATATATATAATAGATAGGATATATATAATATAATAATATAGATATAATATTTTGATATATCTTGAAATAAAAAATATCTATTATATATATATATTTAAATATAGAGAAGAAGAAGAAGAAGAAGAGATGTTATCAGAAGAATTAAAAAAAGAGCAAAGGGGAAAGAAAAAAGGGAAAAAGAAAAAAGAAAAAGGAAAAAAATAAAAAATAAAAAGAAAAATAAATTGAGCAATAGAGAAAAGAAAATAGTAAAAGGAAAAGAAGAAAGAAAAGAAATTTTTTTTTGATGTGGAAGTAAAATATTAATAAAGAAAAATAGCTTAAATATTTCTAAGAAAATGTTGTTCATGTGTAATGCAAAAGAACTTAAAAATAGTTTCGGGTGTGACTAATATCATTTACACTTTATAAAAAGAAATGTAAACAAGCCACGGTCAGCAGAAGAAAGAATATAAAGATATAATATTTATATATAAAGTATATATATAATATAATATAGAAATAATATATGAAATATATAGAGAATATATAAGATAATATATATAAATAATTAATTATATATATTATAGATAATTAATTTGAGTATTTATATATATAATATAGTATATATTAATAAAAATAGATAATAGTTAGATAATATATAATATAATATTAAGATATATAAATAATAATAAGAAATAAAGAAAGAAGTGATAATAACATTACAAAAGTATAAGAGGTAATGTGAAATGTTATGGTGATATACTTTAATATAATATAAATAAATATAGTGAATAAAAAATATAGTAAGGAATATATATATAGGAATATATAAAATATATATTAGAGATATATAGTAGATATAATTATATCTTTCTTTCTTACTTTACGATACATCTTAATTCCCCAACGACACTTGGGATAAGAGGATCGCACCCGCGGTATATAGAGATCACAGGTTATGATCACGTGACTAGGTGACTAACTCTCTCAAGGGATATGTAACCATATATATATATATAATATATAAGAAATATATAATATTATAGAAGAAGATACTTTAACAATTATAAGTAATAAATAAGATATAAATATATATATATTAATAAGATATATAATAGATAAAGTGAATAGAAATAATATATATTAGAAGCACAAATAGGGTATATATTTATGTAGCATTGGTTTGACAGTTTGCTCTTCGAAGAATGCGCGAAGTTTCAAAGCGCTAATAACCATAAAAAAAGGAAGTGGGTCAGAAAACTGGCCTCAGTAAACAGATAAATCTGATCACTCTTAAAAGGAAAACCTCCTCTCAGTCAACGGAAAACCGTAGACGATCTTTTAACCAAATGAATAGTTAAGGGCCTGTAATGAAAAAACAAAACAAACCCTTGCACAGAAGAAACTCTGTACCTGAGAGTGGAAACCCGTTCGCTTTAGAGTTAGAAAACTAACACAGGTGTATCCAGAAGAGTGGATCTGCCTAAAAAACTAAACAGTACCATCGCTGAGAAAGCTCAACGACTTTGAGAGCAGAAAACTGTTCTCTTTCGTGTTAGAAAACTAGTACAGTTGTATCCAGGAAAATAGATCTGCCGATAAAATTAAACAGTACCCTAATAATCAGAAAACTAACTACATGCTTGCGGAAATCCAGAAAACTCAACAAACTAAAATCTCAGGAAAACCTATGATCAGGAAAGAAAACTTTCCTTTTAGCTTCTCTTAGAAAACCAAGAAAGAGTTGGAGGCGATGCCTCAAAGTTTCTTGATTTATGCTGAAAAACAATGTCCTAATATTAGGTTTCGAAGTATTTAACAATTAATATATAAATAGCAAAAAACAATATTAATAATAAAATGAATATTAAATGAAGAATAATCAACTTGACTCTAATACAATATGTTATATATAATTTATCTTGCATCTTAGGGTAAATAATATATAATTATATATATATTATAATATATTATATTAATATTATATAAATATATATATTATATATAATATTAAAATATACTTGTATTAATTTATATACATTATATACATATAAACGGTTTATCTTTATGATTAAATAGTTAATTCTCAATTGATTAACTAATATAGTAAATATTTCCAAAGTATTTATATTATCTCACATTTCTTCCCATTATACCTATATATATATTTTATATTAATTTCTTTATTAGTTTATTTTTTTATTAAATATTCGATGGAACATAGAGTCATGTGATTTATGTATATATATATGGGTATCTAAACATGGTTTAATAATTTATAAATTAATAGGTATTATATAACAACTTGTATCTATAAATCACTTAAGGTCACCTAAATCTTACGGTATATCATTATTCGGGATTTGAGGGGACATGAACGGCGGGCCATTTTTAAATGGGGGCTTAAAGCGAATTAATTATAAAAGCGTTATATATTCTTAACTATTTTTTCGTTTGAATTTTGCATATTATCATAGTATATTATTAATTATTGATAATGAATTTCATTTATTTGACCAAACTTTCGCAAAAAAATTAAGTTTATTATAGAAATTTGTTATGAAATTTGAGAAAAAAATATACATTTCAATATATTTAATAACTCGTGATTGAACATAACGAGATAGTCAACTGAGTGCAGAGAGTCCATACTATTATATCTTATTACGTATAAGTGAATATATATTATTATTAATATAAGTATATATATATCATAAATTATTAAATATATATATTAATATTATATATATTAATTTATATTATATAATAATATATAAATATATATAAGTATATATGTAATAACTATAAAATATATAATAAAAAATAGGTATATAAAAAAAATATGTTTTACTTAACAAAGACACGTTTGTAAATAAAGTGGAAACTCCAGTACCACCTTTAGTGTAATATAAGTAAAGTGGGATTAAATTAGTAATAATATGAAATGTAAGTCACTATCAGAGTAACTGAACAGAAGGTATCGGAGAGAATAACGAGTGAACCATTAAATATTTATGTGCGCGAGATATCGAGATATCTCGTTATCAAAAATCTAATTATTGTTATCTTCGTGAGCACACATTTTGAAATCTCAGCGAGCTAGTACTTCATGTATCGGTATCGTTATAGGCCCAAATTTTTGTATCGGGGCAACCTAGATGATAATATAAAATATATATATATATATACGCGTAGATTAAGATTTAAATATATAAAATGAGTTGAGATAACTTAATAATACGTATAGAGTGAAAACGTTATACCTGCTCATAATACTCAACTACTGTAACTTACCTTCACTTATCACCTCACGTACAAATTCTCCGGACATCCGCTCCACGGTTTCCTCGCAATAATTCCTTTAGAAATTTTTATATATTATAAATTATCATAGACGAATGCTAACATCTACTATACACAATATACACACATCATAATATATTAATATTAATATATATATTATATATATATAAATTAATACCTAGGTATACTATATAATATATTACTAAATATATAGTATATATAATATATAGTGTACAGAAAAGTACCCCAGACTCTCACCTCTCTATACAATATCGCCTAAAATTTCTCTGCTTTGTATCCAATCAAGTAATATGCTAGAGAAATTAATATTAAATATAACTTTCGTCTTCAATCTCTCAATTACCCTCATCCCTTTTACATAACCTCTCTAAATCACATGTGATTTGACAAGAAACCATTTCAACTAGACCCCTACCTCACAATTTTTTTTTTTCTATCGACCTCACCTCGGCCCTCTCTACAACACCACGGTTTAATTGTAAACTGGCGTTCTTTACAACATAATCACTCATTATTTAATGACACCAACAGATCTATACTCACAGTAATAACATAGACACACATGAATATAGCATTTATATCAGTAATTGAAACCACACACACACACTCATATAATTTACAAAAAAATGTCACATTCACATTTTCAAAGTCAATTGCAGAGTAATAAAATATGGCTTTCCATATTTTCTCAAAATAACCGTTATTTTGACAATAAGTCTTAATACACAAAACACAACCTCTATCCCCATTCTAATTCAAAATTACGTAAAACGATCAGTATCCCATATAAACAGGGTGCCATTCTCGCTATCTCCATATTTTTATATTGCCACAATAAACATTTATGTCCACTGAGCTAAGTACCTGCCTCACTACTATCATCAAAATTACTCAACCATAACTTTATCACTTATGCAGACGATACATCTACATTATAAGTACCAGCCTATATATTTCTACCAACACTACAGTAATGCGAGAAATCACAGCCAACAAACAAAGCAATAAACCAAGAATATATATTACATTCTTTATTTAAGAAAACTAGTTTTTACATACACCAAACAGGACATAGATAGATAAGAGGCTATTTTGTAGAATCTTATCAGCTATTCACCTATCATATTATTTATTAACAAACTAAAACCATGATATTAAACCCATAAATCACTAAAAAACACTCCATCTCCTTTTTATATTATATTAAAATCTTTTTTTGTCTATTTTTCTGAGTAACAACACGCGGGCCCTTCTATCTTTTGAATATCTAAGGACCTCAACCAAATAAATAAGCTCTAAGAACCTAAATTTGAATATAACAATTAATATTATATCTACACTTGGCACATCCATGGTACATATAAATAATGAGGGAACTCAGGGAATATGTAACCAGAAAACCTTTTTTCCCCATATATATAATAATATAGATAATTGGACGTTTTCACCTCCACTAATATTGTATATCGTAATTATACACTATCCACTAACTCTAACGAATAACTAAACACCACCTCTATCGAATCTCTTTATTCACCAAACACATACTTTATCATAGACGAACAGGATGACATAACAATCACAATCTTATCATATAAAACAACTTCTTAAGATAATCAATCAAACTTAAACTACTGCTCATCCAGCACATGGTATCCCTAAACATATTCATAAGAATCAACACAAATAAATTACTACAAAACACATCTTCTCAAACATCAGCCCTTATCAGAATTATCACATAGGTTGACACTAAATACGGCACCATATTAATGATAACCAAACATCTTACACGATGGAAGACAAGGTATTCAATCTAAGAGCTCGCTTTCGACATAATGCCAACATGCACTCTCAACACACCAACATTTAATAATTCAGTGGCTGTTCGGAATATCTTAGGCATTTTATCATTACTTTCCATTCACAGCACCAGTCATTATAAGCCACCTTAAGCTTCAAGAGCTGCCACCCGGCATCATTAGGTATCCAGCCCTTTCCTCAGCCGGGTCATCGGGGGTCCACAGAAATCAGTCCAGGCCTAATGGCAATGTTTTAGATTTGGGGCTCTGAGTAGAGAGTGGGATATGTTTCGGTTCAACCAGTTTGACAGATATTTGTGCGCAGTGTCCGAGCTGTGTAGGTCTGTATGAGTATAATGCTCTAGTGTATTTACTTTTTAATTACCGAATCCATTGCGTTGGATGAGTTTGTGCTCCAAAAGGGCGAACTGCATTACTTGTGGAACCAACTGAAAACCTGGCTAGTTACGCTTGTGCAACAATGAAGTTAGATATCCCGTACGTATGTCGACACTGCGGCATGGAGCAATAGTGTTTCTCTAGAGGCAAATATTCGCTTGGTGGCTCCGCGAGGATAGTATCTTAGTATAAGATGTTATGAGTGTGGTAGATTTATAGGTGAGTTATTGGTAATAATTAGATGTTTAGTAGTTTAGTGAGAGGTGAGGAATGTATAGTTCAGGATATCTTATTTATGTAAAAGTAATTGAGCATGGTAGAATAGATAAGGAGTTATTATACATAAGTTACTGTGTGGATGATTTGATGAGAGTAGGCAATTGATTAGGGCATTAGATGTTGGGGTATATATATATATATATATATAAAGTATAGGTTTGTAAAAGTTTAAAGTGACAAGTGAATTCTGTATACCAAATATCATAAATCCTAGGTTTTATGTTAGTATTTTAATTATTTATTCGATGAGGTGTGTGGTGTTGTGATGTATATAACTACGCTTTGATGAATCGTAATGCTAGTTTGAGTTTTAGTGCACGTGAAAGTATTCAGTAATCACCCGCGATGTCTAACATTTTGTTCTTTAAACTATATGATAAAGTTTTATTTGTTATATTATGTGATTTGTTAACAAGTTAGAAGATATATTGTATCAAGTTTACATACTGAGGATTTCTTGGGAGTTTAATTTAATAGTAAAAGTTATGTAGCATAATGTTATTTAATAGTAGATTTGGAAGGGGTGCCGAGTTGGTGTCACTGAGGTGATATTATAAAGTGAATTCCTGATTTGATTTTTTGAGCGGTGAGACATTCTGTTTATGTCTGTTAAGCTCATTTTCCCAGTTTGATTATGATAAATATATTGTTACTATCTGAGTTTGTTTGCATAGTGAGATCTAGATATGTATATATTGATTATGGTAAGTCTATCGCGTAATTAGTTTAAGTGTTTGTTTCTGGTTGATAGAGAGGCTGTAATAGTTGAATAAGTATGGATCGATTGCACCCTAGAGGTACTTCCGAATATGTCGTATATTATCGCTCCTGTTTACTCATTTTGTTTATGATTTTATTAAATTATTTTTCTGTCTATACATGTTATATTCAACTGCATACATGTATACCTATATTATTTGATATATATTCTATTATAATAACCGGATTAAGGAAGCATGGTAAATCAAATTTTCATTTAGGTTATGGGGATGTTTGATTTATTGTTATATTTAGGTAGTGATCTGTATTGGTATACAGTAATGAAGGCTTTGTAAATATCAGATTTTGAAGGATATTAATGATACTAATATATTGTATTATTAAAAAGGTTTAAGTATTTAGTATATATGTTCATTATTATATAATTAATAGTTATATTTAAATATGTTTATTTATATAATATTAGAGTGAATTTTTTGAGTATGAATGTTTGTTTTTAAGCCGTTAGTTGGATTTGTGTATGTTGATAGTGGTGTATTTTTATTGTTCAATCAGTACGATTAGTACCTTTTTCTAGAGTTTGCATAAAGCGGTTGATAATTAGAGCAATGAACGAGTGATAAAGAACGTAATAGTTGCGTTTAGTACTTGATTCCATTGGTTCGGTTTTTCAAGGTCTTAAAGGAAAGTATATATATTATCATCGCGATCTCTTATACTCTGATATAATTACGAACTTTGGGAATTTCGTATATAAGAACTGGAAAGAGTACTAAACTGGTAATAATCGACAGGGAGAGAATTAAGATGCAATATTCATACTGTCCTTAGATTGGAAGTTAAAAATGCGCAGTAGTGTCCTTATGTTACCTTCAGGAGCGTAGTAAGTATCTTACACTGCGGGATTCACCAGGTACATGAAATTCGACTGCTCAGCTTGGACAATATATTAAGGGCGCGTTCCAGTACATGGGTTTTTTCGCTAGACTATATTTGCCAGGATTCCTATTGGGGACGCGCAGCTGGACGAAATTTATCGCATCTGGTTTATACTAGTGCCTAGGAGGAAAAGGGACTATGTGAAAAGATTCGAACTGTGACTAAAAAAATTATATTGGGACTGAAGTGTTCGGTAGCTTGGTTCTGCTTGAAAAACTCCATGGATGTAACCTTAGCTGGAGAACACACTGGTAAATAAGAGGTAGGTATGGTAGAAAATGAGAAAGATAATGTTTGTAGCGGGTGATGCCTATGCGTGTGTATATTAGGATGTGTGGCGGTTTTTGCGGGAACTGAGAGAGGAATCTGATCTTGGATAGAGAGTCAGCAGATACGTTAGCGCCAGTGGTGATAAATTTCTCGACTTCAGTGAATTTGTATAAAAATAGTCTGACTCTTAAACAAACATTACACGAGTTCCAGTGCGAAAATTAACAACTGGTTCCCACTGGAAAGCTGGCACTGTTAGCCAGCTGGGTATGCCTATTCTAGGATGACCCAGATATGGGATAAATTAAGCATGAGATGTATCCAGCTAAAAATTCTCACTGGGTATGACATGTTGTTGTCTTCCATAATCACTACCGCGTAAATCACGATCTTAAGATTGCGGACTCTCCGATAGTGAGAGAAATTTTATATATAATTAATTTATTAAATTATGTTATTTTAATTATTACAGCTAATGTTTACTGTTCTTAGACCATCATTAAATAGTATTTAGATTAGTATATATTTTATTATATTTATACTAAATTTTTTTTATTTAGTATATATTATTAATTATTTTTATTTATATTTTATATCTTATTTAATTGAGAAATGATTTTATAAAAATTCATTAAATAAAAATAACTTATTATAAGTGATCAATACTTGTCTCTATCTGGGATATCAACCCCCAGGGATACTAATATTATAATTATTAATACATTAACTTAATTGATTTATAATAATATAATATCTCAATTATAAATTTAAATATTATAAAAATCCAATAAAATAAAAATAAACATTTGAACAATTCTATATATATTATAATAATAAAAATATAATTATCTTAGTCATTAATATATATACTAATTATTATTTTTGGAACTTTGGTATTATCATTTGCAACAAGTGAAGGATTTACACACTAATTGATAATTTGTCATTTGTTGAAGACATCCTTTTTTCTCCTTCTTCCCTCACATCTTCCTAGAATGTATTGTAACTGTTCCTCCAATGTTTATGTATTGGATCAAATGCCATAACTTATTCATCCCTAGTACATACCATCAGTATTAGGTCTTTACTGCATGTGGTTCATTATTGAAGTTCAATGGAGTTAATTCTTAAAGAATCTTCAAATATTTCTGGGCAGATAATATACAAAATTTAAGATGGAATCAGGTCTTCGTTTCAACTTCACCTAGGCAGTGGTGTTACAATTCACGGTTAAATTTTGCGCAACATTTTAGACCGTCTCTCTCATTTATTGGGAGATTTTCTTATATATAAGTATGTGATCAGGCACACTGGAAGATAAAGTGGGTTGAGTCGACTAGGGGAGTGAGAGAGGAAGAGACTTATCGTCGTTAATCTGAGCTTTTCTTCAATATCTTCACACTACACATGACCTTCCCGGTGGGGTATTGCGAAAAATATAAATTGTGTAGAACTTTTTTCTTGTCGTTCCATATTTCTCCTTCCTTTCCATTGCGATAGTAGCGCTCCCAAGCTATTACTATCTGTGTACTCACCGATAGGTGGTATGTTCGTTATGTCGGAAAATGCTGGAACACGACCCCGTTCTACTTGCCGATCTTCCTAATGTCTTTATCACCTGAGACTACAATAAAGTCAACAAAAAATAAAGAAGATCTCAAATAAGCACAAAGTGACAAGTCATCTTCCTACTCGAGTCTTTTAATCCTTTCTTTCTTTGATCTTTCTTCAATTCGTTCACTTGTTGTTATTCAATAATACTTCTTTTTTTTCTTCTGATATCTTGATTTTCAAAATATTGATAAACTTGTTAGTTATTATTCTCCCCTGCATATCAATTGTTGATTTTCCTTTCTTTCATTATCCTCTTTCCCTCAGGACCTCCCGTTCATGTATGGTGGCTGTACGTATGTTCCCCTCCTACGTATTTCTTTTATCCGACCTGTTATCATTCTCGTGTTTTACAAATTGTTTATTTGCAACTTTAATCAATACGTTTATATTTGGTAGAGCACATTAATTATGTGGTTGAGAAAATCCATATATAAGAGTCTGAAAAGAACTGGAAGTGAAAGAGCCCTATATAAAGATTTATTACACGTATATCAGTTTTTTCCCTTATAAATGTACCAGTATTTTGTTATGCGATGCGTGCTTACTCAATGGGACTGAACCTAATTTCGGACACTAGCAACGTGTGGCGGCCTAAGTGCGATATGTAGAGGTGCACAGTCCTTCTTGGAGTTTTTAAACATGTATCATTTTGTCTAAGTTGTTTTGAATGCTAATCTGGCTACGGTGTTATTTGGTTTATGTGAGTCGCACTCGACTTGTTGTATTACGCTGCATAGTTATCCGTTGGTGATTGTTCCATGGTTTGAAAAATCAAGTACACTTCCAAAAATACCGAACTTGCTTTTCCTACTTATTGAGTTCATATAATCTTCATATGTACTCCAAACACATTCCCACTTTATCTGTAGTAAGCCTGATCCTAAAATCTAATTATTTAATGTCAAAGCTGACAATCGAGTTTACCATTATTCTGCTAAGATCAGGTCCATTTTCATTGCAGAAGACTAAGGAGAAATAGACAGCTGAGTTATTATATTTTATGGTAATTCCCATTGTTGAATCCCTTTTCCTCTTCTCAGTTCCTTTTATTATTTTGTAAGTAACAAGTTTGAATAATGTAGTAGATCCTGTGCACCCTTGCTTTATTCCGCTAGTAAACTTCTATCTCTACCACTTTTCTACTTCTAAATTCTCCCAACTTAAATGTAGGTTTGTCATTCTGTATATACTGGTGTCAATTGCGCGCTTATATTTTCATGGTGAAGCTTGTAACTCTTTTAGAACCTCTTATCAGTGATTTCCTACTTTACTGAGTTCAAAAGCGCTTTTCTGAAATCTATACAGACTTACAATATTTATGGAGGTTGTCTTCTGTAATGATTCTTCCACCGCAGTATATATTGCAAAATAATAAGATGTGGGTAAATCTGGACTCTATTATTATGCCTACCACAAGCACCAAGCACTCCTGGAGGAGATTTCCTGATTTGTATATGACCTTATAATCTAATAATGGCGACATCACTATTATGTGGCGATTCTAAATGCCTTCATATCAATACTTGATCTATTTGTTTAAATTAATCGATAAAAAACGAGTCGGAGATATGTTTGGTAGCAGTGTACATTCGAGTAGGGGACAATACAGATAGGTGTCGGCAACCCTTAAATCTGGATCACAAGTAGGATTACATCATCTTTTTAGCTATTACATATCACTTTATAGTTATATCTCATGCCGATTCGACATGACTTATCTACACATGATATTGCTCTCGTTGAGTTCATTGCGTTAACGCTTACTCAATTCAGATCAACTCCACATCATAATATACTATTATTGAATACACAAACATGTTAGCAGAACCCTATACAATTGCCTTCACTAAATCTGATTTATATCAATAACCTTTAATTATTATTATATTGAATTAATCATGAAGTCTTTTCAATAACCTGGATCCTAGGTGCCTATCTACCCATCTTATTACTTTGTATAAAGCTATCCTCTGTACTTATCTAGCTAGGTTTAAGAGTGGTTTGAGTTCAATAGAGGTGTATGGGTGAGATAGTTATTTATAATATTTTACTGTTATTATTGAGCCAAATATATCAACAGGAAAATGGTATCACACATACAGGCATTCAAATATTAGTATACTGAACAAATATAGAGGAGTACGTCCGAATCGTATGAATCCGTTTATTGGTGATATTATTGCTCGTATAAAGTTTCTCACTTATATTATACCTAGAACATATCGGATTACATAGTTCACACCAATTCTTATACGCACAAGTCCGATATTAAATAATAATATGAGAAAGATATCAAAAGTCGGTAGTAAAACTCCAAAAATCCAGAGAGTAATCACATGATTATGTTCTCTTATATTTCACGCATCTACCTTTTGTATGTTTGTTTCATCTTAAGTTTATAATTCTCTATATCTGCGAGTAAGTGACAGATTTAGTTCTCCTCACTGGTATCCATCTGACACACCATAAGAATGTTCATATATAAGGGAATTACTCCCATAGCACTGCTTTGTTGTCGTTTATCAGGTATTATTCACTAATCGATACTGCTATATGAGTTTGTTTCTGTCTATTTGCTAAGTTGTAGATTTCTTAGTGTGTATACTCCCTTACACTCATTCCGTATGACCCACTTTATTATCCTGTTATTTTGTTTCTTTAAACTCTGCTCCCCAGAAGCAATATTCGGACTTATTACGGCATGAATCATTTCTGTCTCATCGTTCCTCCACTCATATGTTACTATTTTCAATTTTTAATTGCTATTTCCAGTTCCTATGCATCCAAATAACGTAGTAATGTTAGATGATAAATCATAGGTCGGGTGGCTATCATTATCTATTTGGCCGGTTTTTTTCCACGTCTTCTCTATTTCTACTATAATTTTTTAATAAGGTACATCGGCTGCTGTTTAATTGATTTTGTTCATCTCTTCCAATGTATCCACTCCTTCATTTTGGAGCCCACGTGTTTTATTTTCAAGGTATGTATTGTAAAAAAACAGGATGCGGCTTGTCGACTCTAGATATCGGGTGCTCCATGCGTATCAGATAAAGAGCATCTATAAATATGGTAAGTAATATAAATGTCACTTATATTCCCATCATATACCCTTCCATTAGTAGTGTACCGATGGGGCGGCTCTAGGACTCTGGTTTACTAGTATCCGCAGTTTTCGATCAGTGTATTTCGTATAAAAATGCTCTATCGAAATATCTAGGCATAGTATATCAATATTCAAAATATAATCGATCTACAAAAAATGTTTTCTCATTCAGACTTTTCAGCTTGATTGAGATTATTCTTTAGATTCATAGAATTATTAAGCACTCAGAGTCACAATAATGTTTATATATATGACTTACTTTTCACTTCACTGCTCACTTCTATACTTTCTAGCCATGTGATACGAGCCCTATACACATACTCTATTACAAGTTGTATTTAAGAGATTCTTCAAACTACAAAACACCTTCATACTATCACCCTAACATAACCCCATTTCCCCACTTAGTTTATACCCAATGATTTAGTCACTCCCACCAACGCAAAGTAAGTGCCTCAACCATGGGTGTAATCACACGCGAGGATATCATTTAGGAATTTCTATTATTCAACATGGTCTACAATAGATCTTATACCACCAGTCTTTTCGACACTTACTTTGTGTCTATCAATTAATTGGTATTGAATATTTCATTCCTCAAACGAATCGTACTGGATTTTTAGCTGGTATCTGTATGCAAATCTAAGGCAGAAGACGGAATTAAGTTCAATCTTAGTATTTATAGTTACATGTAAATACGATAGTTCATCATTTATAACTCTTCGTAGTCAATGCGATAATTCATTGATAGCTTTGCGCAATCAAAGTTTTTCAATAAATCTAATATAAATTAAAATGCTTTATATTATCATAATGTATATTCAAAAACTTCATAATATCTTGCCCCACATTAACCACATTCTCTTACATTCTAATTTATCAACAATGCAATTTTGTCAAAGGTCATCTCTAAGTATGAATCCTGTCCTCTGTGTAGTATTGTGTATTCTACTAAAGTTACTAATACCCCTTCATTTATCCTGTATTTATTATACTATCTTCAATCTCAGTTAATTTGTTTTAGTGTTAAGTCCTTTCAAAAAACCTTTGTATATACTATAATCAACTTATTTAATCGTTAGCGCTGTGTACATTGGCCTTAAATATTCTTGTTTGTCGCGGTATCATTGCCTTTCCTATTAAAAATTTCAATTCTTTGCAAATTTTTTCCTGTTTTAATGTATAGTAGTTCTTTTTTTTCTTTTTTCATTTGTATTCCCTTTCGTGTATCTCATTTCCTCGCTGCTTGACATTCCTCTCTTTCTTTTTTTAGATTTGGTCCGGGTTTATATAAAACCATATTTGCTATGAAATGTGTAACTATTACAATATATTTTTGCTCTTTTAAGGACATCCATTTTTGATCTTCTTTTCTTTCCATTTCTATAATATGGGCTCTGTGGGTCTGGAATTACGGTGTTTCCCAGCCTTTTTACCCTTACTATCTCGAACTCTGTTACTCCACTCTTTAAAGATTTTCAAGAGCTACAAGTTTTGTTCCTTTTGTATCAGTCCCATCCTCTAAGTTTGTCTGCTACAAATTTCACTTTTTATCTAGATATATAATTACTAAAAAGCTTTAATATTTTTCCATTCTCTCCGCTTGTCTTCATTTCTAAAAGTTCTTCCTTAGCGAGTTCCCTTTAGGTTTCCGGTTCTTCTAGTGAATTTTCCCTTTCTTTTCATTTTTCCCCCCCTCTTTGATATTTCTTTTATTACGGTATGTATGTTGGTTGTGAAGTTTGTTGGTTGTTCGTTGGGTATATGTTGGTGTTCTGCATGTTTTTAACCCATTCGTGTCTAACAGATTTGAGGCTACCGCGTTCAACAGATGAGGGCTACCAGACGATCTTCACTCTGCAGAAGTCCCAACAGCAGTGATGGTATTCAACTCTTTTGGTTTCTGTAGGCAGCTTTGGAAAGTCACGATACGCTATTCCATTTCGGCTAACATTTTATATTGGTTGTTTATTAATATTTGCAACAGTTTTAGTGTTAGCGTCGGAACCATTCTTTTGCATGGCCGCATGCCTATGCTATCCGTTCTCTGTGTGGCCTATTATGTTATGGTTGCATTTTCCCTTGCACCGCATTCTTTTGCCTGAGGAACTCATAATTCAGTAATATGTGGTTTTTTTTTTTAATTTTTTTTTTTTAGGTAATCTTAGGTGTATAATGTTAATTATTTGAATTATTTCAGCAGATAATTTAGTTTATTCAACAATTTTATTTAGTTATTACAACACGTGGATGCTTAATTTTCCATTCTTGCTTCCATACTTCTCCAAAGCACATTTGCAAGATGGGATCCAGAAGGTGTGTGTGCGGAATATTGACCTTTACTATTTTTATTTGAACGTAAGAGTTCCTCATTTGGAGGCCAAGTTTTTGATTGCCCTAGTTCGTCTAGTCCTCTGTAATGTGGCAGTTTCTCCAAGCGATCGAGCACACGGGGATAAGAAAATCCGAACATCTTCTCCCATAATAGTTGTTCCAGGGGAATGGGTGCCTAAGGAAAGTACCTTATTTTTTGAGCTCCTCTCTCCAAACAATCGTCCCTCACCTCCCGACCAATTTGCAGGTATATTGCCATTATTCTTGTCCCAACATTAGCGATGTTTCAACTTACTGCAATACCTATGTGGGGTATAGTGTTAACGCGGCAAGTGTGATCAATGCAGTGCCCATACTCACTGGCTAGAGACATCCCATGAGTGATCCTATATAATTTGAAACTGAATTCTCGCCTGTATTTGGTAGGCTGAGTATTTAGCTTCGGTAGATATGTTTGATTGTAATTTGCTAATTGAAGCGCACGAGTTATCAAGAACTTCCAACAAATCCGTTCGTTAAGACCAATAAGATTTACATAACACATTGACAAGAAATTTAATCTAAAGCAGATTAAATTAATTACATAAAATCTTTGAAAGATATAAGAATTTTAAAAATTTGATATATAAGTACCTTACCATGCTGAATTTGTTGTTTTCTAAAGAATTTTGCTTCTTGAGATAAGATTCTTAGATAGTCCATAGAATTAATAATTTCTCTTGGCAATTGTAATCCATCACTTAAAATCTTAGTTAGGGTTAATTTGATTTTGTGGAATAAAGAGAATAGATAGATTTTGAGTAGTAAAATATTGAAAAGAAATGTAAGAAATTTTAACCTCTTATATAGTTGGCCATTTTTACATTTGTGAATTATTAAATTTGATTTCACAAGCAACGACTAAATAGGTACCGGTTTTGATTTTTGAAGTGGTTATAGTTGATTTGTTGGCGTATTAGGGAAATTCTTGGGTAATTATTTTATTTCCATATTGGGCTAAAGACATAATCTCTTCTAAATAATATGAATTGATTTACCACTATGTAATACTATGTTTGTATTACTTAATGACCTTTTTTATATCTTATCTATCCTAATATCGGGTACTTTATAAATATATACAATTTAGAGAGAACATATATCTGAAATATATAATTGATTGTTTATTTTAGCATTATTTAAAAGACGTTGACATAAAACATGCTATAATTATGAAGCGATATTATGTGGAAGTATATAATTAGTTTTTATATCTTTCTTAACTTCAAAGAATAAAATTTTGTAACTCCTCCTGTAGCTAATACAATGATTATATACTTTTTGCACTTATATTGAAAATTTACCGAAATTCTAATGATTATTTTTGGTTTTAATTAATCTTTTCGAATACATACTCTCAAAAATTATGTTTGTATAAATATTTAATATATGTCCAATTCTTTCTTCTTTCAACAAAAAACTGAATTTCCCTGATAGTTTGTTTTGGTTTATGTGTTTCTTCTATTTCTGTTCTCAGACGCAAGTTCTTCTTCTATATTCCTTTAGCTCTTCTCTTTTTAATACTTCCAACCAAGACAACAGTGCAGCAGATCATTATATATATTTTATATTATTTATTATAATATTAGTATTATTTTATAATATATTATATACTTTAAATTTTTATAGTTATATTATAATTTTATTATAGTATATATTATTTATTATATTATATTATATATATATATTATATTATATTAATTATTATTATATTATATTAGTTAACAGTTGTCAACCTTTTTACCACGCTTCACGGGCAAGCTCTATTCAAGTGAGGGGATGTTTCTTATTTCACAGTATAGTTTCACTACTATAAACAGCAAATCAATACGCATAGAGTCACAGAACGCATAGCTTTGAAGTGAGAGATTATATTCAGCAGGAAACACAGAAATGGAATGAGAATTTCCTACAGAACCGAAGTTGCAAGAGAAAAGGATACGACAATGAACAAGTAAGTCTGGAGTTCCAATATCCACACAAAAACTCGTGCACAGACAACAGCACCCCCAGTGTTACGAGGGCATCGAAAGGTGGATGGTACGCGATGTGACAAAGTTTCCCTCGAGCACCTGGCCACTGCGGTACCTATAGAAAATGAGATAAAGAGTCAACATCATCTTGCGCCCGCAAAAGAGGGTCAAGAGAGTGAAAGGTACGGAACAGTTTTATAAGTCGCTTTTGGCTTTGTTTGGCTTAAAGCTGTCCAAAAGCCGGGTGACACCAGAAGAACCAAGATTAAAGATGAGCAGTAACTTTCTATACGAGGTATTTTAATGGCGTGAAATTCAGTGCGCGCTTTTGAATAGCTGAGGAGTAACTTGATGAATAGGTAAAAAAATGTCTACGCGGGCTATCTACACCAAAGACAGGCACCCAGATTTCCTTGAAGGACTCGGCCTAATTGCTAACGGTGGATTGTTCACGAAAAAGGCTTTCGCAAGAACTAGCCAATATTTTTTTATGAGTGTATTGTTCACGACCAAGGATGATTTCAGCCTATTTATTCGTAAAAACGGGAGCAGAAATGCGAGAAGAGAGCGTCTGATAAGAGAGAGTAGGAATATAGGGTATGATTCGAGATGTATTTGTATTAAGAGGAGAGGTGAGAGGAATAATGGGAGAGACTTGTGAGATTTATTAAAGAAGAGATATTAGTGCACAAGGTTGAGGAGAGAGAGAGGCAGACACCACACCGATTAATACCCTATCCCAGATACAGCGAGATATACGTAATACAATCGAGAAATAAAGAATGTAAAAACGAATGAGACAAATGAATTAATAGATATGGAGAAAGATGGAGCAGCACTTGAATATCACAGCTTCAAGAATTATGTAGTCGCGAGCGGTGGGCATCCCTTCCAACACCGTACGGCATGGCACGCTAATCAGTCGACTCAACGTCTACGCCAAGCACATAACAAAAGAAGAAATAAATATAAGTTAGAAACACAGATGAGGAGGAAACAGGAGGTAAGACAATACGATGAGTAGCAAATTCACCTACAAAATTGCACGAATAAGGAGGAGAAACGCCACCATTCCCGAATCAAATCATATCACCACGCCTATTGCCCCAACACGATTTCATAATAAAATTAGAATTTACAGGAGTACATTATCACACACAGATCAGATAATATGTACTAATCACTAGAGACAAAAATAAGAACGACTATATAGAGAACGAAACATATGAAAGAGGAAGAAGGAGAGGAGAGAGGCGGAGATAGGAGTGACATTGACCATCAGGAGCATAGCGTCTTCGAGGTTTGAGTTTAGATGGCGAAAATTAGAAGCACCTAAAGAGATCTGGAGCCCTTGGTGCTGAGGATATGTGAGCAGGAATTAGCACAACAAGAACGAATCAGAGATCGAAATAAGAGGAGAGGAAAGGCAGAACTTACAAGAGGATAGTTCAGAGATGTTTTTGAGAGACAAGAAGGCCAGAAAAAATTTAATTATCACATATTAAAAAATGATAATTAAGAAACCAGAAGTAGATCACAGGTGAACGTCTGACATTTTTAAAAGGGGTCGAGTATTGACCTAAATCCGTCCACGCATAGTTGACACACTACGTATCGGAAAGAGTACCCAAGCAACGATTATATCTAAAGCTAATAGAATATATGCAAAATATAGGACAAGTAAATGCATGATTAGAGAGAACTAGAGAATCTTTTAACCATACCGATATATTAATACGTTAAAATACACATGTCTCTAGTTATCATGAATGGCCAGAGAAAAAGTTCTGTTCGAACACTAGAGAAATCATGACGAGCGTATAAATAGAGATTTAGTTATAGATCAAGAACAGGATGAATATGAACCACTATAGACAATCTAATTGACCATAATCAATCATCGCAATGCTAATCTAAAACGATATAACAGCACTATTATACTACCCAGTTATTTATTATAACAACCTTATATCAGCATAAAACACCGTCAAGCTCTAATCAAACCAGTAAGTACACAAAGCAAAGAAATCATCTATCCGAATTACTAATATTAGTACATATACAGAACGAGTAAAGCGTTTAGGATAAGGCCAATACCCATTATCGAGGACTTACCCGATAATTAAATAGCATGCAAGATAAAGACGCGTAGAGCACAGGACCTGGGAAAACTGGTTGGATGAGAATTATTTAAGAACATTAAGTAGATTATAAGGTGTGTGTCAGAATTATACACCAAACTATTATAGTAAGCAAGACAAATAAAAAGGTGTGTGAAACAATCAGGTCAAGAGTATGCTGTCAAGATTGAGGTTGTGGACAACAAACAAACCATATCCGGAATGTGTGTGTGTCTTTTAATTGGTAAAGGCTACTTCCAGGTTCTGTTGAGATGAATTGCTTGAACTATATTGATGAGACTACTCTACCTCACCCACCTCTAAACTACAGTCTATTAGAGAGGAAAACCTAACCCAAACCCAATACACTGTTGCCGTTAATCAATATAGAAAATCACAATCAAATTTTTAACCTTCAACACAACAGAAGAAATCAATATTTGGATGAGAAGAGACCGAAAATATCCCACCACAGTATCTTACGAGAGAGTATGGATCAAGAATAAACTCTACAACAAATACGGCGGTGTAAAATACTGTCTGTTAGGAAGAAACATGAATGCGGAAACAACAAATTAAATGTATATGTTAGAAAGCGAATAAAATAGATGTTCGCTCGGAAACACTGTTAGGAGATCAAGCTAGATATAACCTCGAGCTAGCTATTAAATCCATGAATAAATGCATATATTTAATCAATTAGTGTCACAATACTTATCATACAACTTATCAGAACCTTAACAAATACAAGAAATACACAAGTTTATCGTGGTGCAAATACAGATGAATATTAAAATCGCAGAGTTCCATAACTCCGGCAGGTCTGGGTGCTCACTCTACCATAAGAGAACCACGGAGCGACAATACTTAAGCGAGAGAGAAGGGGGAAACACTATATTGACGTTTAGAGCAAAGATGATAAGCCATCCTCCACCCCAGGATGCAGAGATTAAAGAAAAAATGACAAGCCAACGGATGTTACAGGTAAAAGTCGATAGTACGGGAGAGGCCCCCCGAGCACTAACATGTATCGCACACAATCCGGACGATGTCTGGAAACTATTACAGGTACACACATACATGAGTCAACCCCAAACAAAAAAACTATACAACATAAGATCAATACACACAAAAAAAATATAAGAACCGACCAAGATCAATGAAATCAGCAGCTAATATATCAATTAATACACAAACTTAATGCCTAGCTACATACTACAACTAAATCCGTTTACACCAGAGTCCACAAGTGAATCAATTCAATCATCATACACATATCCGAGTACTCATATATCCTACACGTAATACATATATGATTCCTCACAAATAAAGCGAAAAACACGGTCAATAGAAGAGATTTACCGAGAACACAACAATAACCGTATCAACTTTCGACATACCCATCACACACAAAAAATATATCACACGAACATACAAAAAAATACATAGTGATAACAGTAGCATTTTAAACATTAACCTAAAGTCGGGTTAATCTCTAAGTAGTCTACAGAACTAAATAAAAATTCTAAAAATTCTCAACTAGCGGAGAGGACAGAACTTGACACATCCTATGACACAAGTCATATTGACGTCTCCATTCCCACATATATCTGCGAAGGTATCCATCACTTTGCGATCTATTGGACCTTGAAACTATTAAGTAAACAGTGACACTTTACATGTTATTGAACAATACCGTCAATAAATATTCAAGTATACTATACGAAGACCACCAACTATAATGAGAAAATAAATATATACTCATCTACTATATATATATATACAACACACTATATATATATTAATATATCACACTCAAATGCAAATAACACAAACGTTATGCTTCCTAAAATTCCATATACCCCGGTGAATGACATATTATCAACAGCATATATAATCACATAAAACAAACTTAATTATCTTTAATCAAAAATATTAAATAATATAAATATCATTTTATAGAAAATTAGAACTAATATAATATATATAACTACTTATACATACATAAATTCATAAATATAATAAAATATACTATATATAAACTATATATAATAATACACTATAAAGTCGGCAGTTAGTGTAAACACACAGTAATAAAAACAAGAACTATCAAAATACAAAACTATAATTCATCACACAATAACACTACATAAACTATAACAATATAAAAACTATCAAAATAATAACCTATAACCACCAACGACTTAGGATTGACCCTAAAATTCGACATAATTATAGTTCTATCAGCGATACTTCATGATAGCATCAAATACATTAAATCTATTATATTGTCACTATTATTAGCATACATTACAGTTTCCCTCCCTAAATATAATAAATTCTATAACATTACACTCCTATATATATTATATATTATTTGAAATATATATACAAAGATTTTTCAATACACTAAAACTAAATAAATTATATAACTTACAACAACATATATTATTAATTAACACGCGACTTTGTACTAGTTATTGACTGTTAGTCATATTTGTTAGTTAATATAACTAAGATATTAATAATTATATATATTGCCAAACTAAAGACTTAACACAGACACACATATATTGTAAGTTCCAGCTATTCAGATATATATTATAATCAACGAGCAAATGCGAAAATACTACTAATATATTACATATTTATAAATATATAATTAAACATAATAAACTATAAACAATAAAAAATCCTGATAATAAACTTACACTAAACATAGGAACAGCGTCAAATAGCATATAATAAATCCTGAAAAAAAAAGAAGAAAAACATAATGATTCAGTTGACTCATATTTGCAATCTTTAAATCGTTATTTATCCCCAGCTACATATTATAACCAAACTATACGTATATAGTAGATATATACCAAATACAAAAAGAATACAGATAGGGATATCAGAACGCTCAAAACTTCTCTATTCAACGAGACTACTGGCTCCGCATATACCCACAGGTGCGGACAAGGCGGTAGCGAGTAGTAAGAGTGGAGACATATTTACCATCCTCCAACGTATGAGTAGATGAAGCCATGAGAGAAAACCTATACCTACATATATATAACTATATATAAACATATTATAAATATATATATCTACACTATTATAAATAGCACATTTACCATATGCATAGGAGCCGAAATGACATGCTCTCTAAGAGCTGCCCAGATATGAAGTAGCAGCGGTGCCTAGAACCCTCCCCGAGGGGAATTTAAAGCTAACCTCACGTTCGTATCACCACTATACAGATATGATAGTCACCGGATAAACCTATATAATAACTAGTTATACCGACTCTTATATTACTAATCTGCGTGTTAATATCACCATCATACGGCTAATAACTATTACTCCCTTTTTCAAAATAGAAAAATAAGAAACATATCTATTTATCAACTAAGAGTACAACAATCACAAGACGTAACAATCTATAATTATCAATAACTCGATATCTACTAAGATAACTATAGCTTGTAACTTAAATGGACTAACATTATTAACTCAGTACAACAAGAAATAGTCCAGCCTATATATCACATATCAAGTATTATGAGATATATCTATAAAAAATATACAAAAAAAAATATATACAACTTTTTCTTTATTTATGAGACTATCTTTCTGTGTTATAATAAACACTAAATTTGGTGACTAAACGCTGATAACTATCCATATACGTGCTTCATACAACCTTTTATTGTATACCTATAGTCACTATAATCTCAAGTTTATCGAGATATAACAGTACCTATATAAGCGGTGAACCACTTCTTAATTACACTATAACATTTTACAGCTTTTATAATATTAATTAGCATTTATATATACAAATACAAAAAAATAATGAAATTTCTTTATTTATTATAACACATATCTCTATCGAGATATGCATGTATTTTATATATACGTCAAGCATTACAATAACGCAAACAATTTATAATACAAATATATTAATAAAGCTGGAAAACATTCAAAATTTTCTACAACTTGCTTAGTAGATATTATTTTACGATACTTATACCCTAATTAAAGAAATGTTCATCGCAGTTTTACTTACGTAAAATATTAATGGTGCATTTAGTCAAGCTAACCATATAAAATAGTCCATAGGTTCTCTGCATAGTATTAATAGATACTCACTTAAATGCTCATACTAGGAATAAACTACCTTATATTTTATAAATAACAAGTTAACAAGATTTTTAAATAAAGAAGAAATACGAGTGCTGTTGGACGACGAGGAGAAATCTCTCTAAAAGAAATCCTAGCTCCACCGGTAATCTGATCAGGAAATGAGAACTGTTCCACGCAGACAAAAGAAATTACACTGACAAGCATAGATTGAAAAGCAAACTTTGACGCTTACCTAGAGAAAATTCACTCAGCCAAAATGTAACCATGCGATGAGTAGAGTGCAGAGCCACTATTAGTGATAGAATGAAATGTGCAAAGAAACATACTAAAAAATCTTCCTTCACTAGATGAGTAATTATATTTACATGAATTCAATTATGGGAAAATTTCCCCATAGGGACCAAATATAAAGAGAAGTCTAAAGCCTATGACAACAAAACTCGACTCTAAACAAAGAATATTAAACATTTCATTACTAAAGGCCTCCCAAACATTTTAAAACATTGGGTTCGTTCCCTGAATATGCGACGTAACAATTTTTTATGTAGAGATCTTGTATATGTCTACCATATACAACTATATTTATTTATTGTTAGGTAAATCTTAGCACGAGTGTGTGGTGATAAGATAAGGGTAAGATGCAGAAAATACCTAAATAATAGTAAGTTTTAGAAATAGTGAGGTCATCATGGATAAGAAGATTAATTGAATAATAGTCGTAATTGCTATAACGACGAATGATAAATTAGGAGATATTGTTGGGACACAAACGAGAACTGGGTAAGTAATACCGAGCAAGAAAAAAGTGAAATTATTGAAATCTAATAAATAATATCAAGTGGCTCAACAGAAATAAATGTGAATACTGGTAAGAAGAGGAAATAGTTTAATGTATAGAAGAGTAACTGTTTCCGGAAGTTGCTTTGAACCTGATTGTGGCCCACCCTTGTATGAACTATGAAGAATGCGTAATATGTATTGTATGGTTTCATCACACAGTGTTTTGACCGAAGATGTATTTTGCTGAACTGCAACGATTCATCCATAATTAAGGTACTGAGGGAGTGGTCAGGAGGCTGGGCTTCTTCGACTTTGTCCATGCTCTTACCACTGCTTTTCTTTTCCTGATGCTCGTGCATCGAACACCAATTACTCCACCATCGTGCCCGCAACTAAATAGAGAGACAGATTCTGAGAAGCCGAGAAAGAGAGGAGAAAGAATAAAGTATATATCATACGGGTGACGGGTAATATATAGTTTTCTATAGTCCTCCGTAGGGAAGGGGTAGCGGAAGAACCTACCCGCGATACACTACCACAACATACACAAAGTAAGCGTAGGGTTCCGGAGACCTCTACCCATCGGAGTAGGGGAAAGTACAATCATATATATAGGTCCTAAGAAATAACCCCCGTAGTTTCAGCCGAATATAGGCCGATGAAGTACCTATATAACTTATATATATTACTAAGAAATACGACCCTAATCATATAAAAATAATTAAATTGACAGCTTATATATATATATAACCCTTTAATACAATATAATCCATTGCATATAGAGTATTATTTAATAACACCCCACATTAAATTTTAATTATAATATATAAGTTAGCGTCACCAACTACGTAATACGTTTAATTAATATATACGTTATTAAATACGTATTCACAATTAATTCAAATAATATACGTAAAACACAGATTAAATTGACATAAATTGTTTTATATAAAACTTTAAATATCGATATAATTCTATATATTCAATATATACTAAATAACACTAAATAAAATAATAACTACACCTACTATATGCTCCATACAGGACCCATTTAATAAAACCGATGATCCAAAAATAATTAGTATTGGAAAAGGTTGAGATAATAATTTATTTCTATTTTAGGTATAAAAAAGAAAAATTTAACAAATTTTGATAATATATAGGGGCGGAAAAAGAACTTAATTTTTTATTTCTGAGCCCTGTGTCATGTTAATGGTAAAAATATTTCTTACAAGTGAGCATCAATTAAAGATGAAACTTTAATAGATATAGATAATAATATACAGTCAAATAGACATGTGAATGAAAGATGTCGGATCGATAAGTTATTTTAACCATGAAAGCACCTGTAATAAGTTTATATAGATTATGACAGTATCGACGCAACATAATATAGAGTATCTTACCTACCTCTGATGATAAGCCTCGTATCATTAAAATAATAACTTCAAATATATATATACAGTATACATAATACCTATAAACACATATATATTCATTATACAATTAAGATATTAAAAACTAAATTAGATACTGATATTCATCATTTAATATATATTAACCTAACGTACTACGTAACTTTTTATAGAAAATCTCACGATCTTACCTTAAACTCTGAAGATACTTACCTCTCATATCCCAGAAAGCAACGAGGGGCTGCATCTCGTCTTCAATAAAATGAGTATAAATTATGAGCATCTGACACACAAACAACAAGAAATATAATATAAATAAATATAAAAATAATTAACTTACACTATATATATATTTAATCATATGAGTTATATAATTTTTATTTTAATGAATTAATATACTACAAAAAATAATAAAAGAACATTTTTCAGGTTTATAATTATCTAATTCGAGCGTGATTAAAGAGCTGTATGATTACAGCAGATCTTTTATTGTAGAAAAACTAATAAAAGGATAGCCTATATATAGTTACTTACCAGACTATTAGAGTACAGATACAATATAGAGAATATGTAACTTAAATATGTATCGACTCATTTATTTATTCTATCATGTAGATTATCCGTCAACCTGACCTCCATATAATTATATACACATTCGATTGTATGAATATCGAAACACATTTCATAAAGATTGAAGTGAAAATGCCTAAAGTCAAACTCATGAGCACAACATGAGCTTTATATCCAAAGCAGTTCTTCACACCTAATACTACACAATATTACACAACAAAGCATAAAAAAAACGTAATATTCAAATCTTTCTAAACTAATTAAACTCTTAGCTAGACCTTTGGCTTATGTATAGTTAAACTCTATTTAAACTAACTAAACTCTAAGATGACCTTTACTTAACTTACATATAATGTAATTTTATTTGTCATACTCTTATAATCTAATGATATCTGCAATTGGTAAAAAAAAAAATAATTGAAAAACAACAGCCAAAGGCCACCAAAGAGAGCTTAGAATACTTAGACGAGATCTGAGAGTAGGTATTATAAAAGAAAAAAGAAATTGGCGTACACTTACCTCGAGCGTATAACGGAACAACGCAGCCATATCTCAACCTTAATCACCATAAACGAGTCCGGGACGCGTCCATCACTAGAAAAGACCAGGGGGGGGATACTCAATGCTGATCAAAAACATAACACCCATATAATATATATATATACCAGCTATATCCTAGCCAAATCAAAACGCTCCGGCTTCGCGTACACTATATACCCTTAAAAAGGAAATCAAAAAAACAAAAAATTAAATATATTCTCCATAAGCGTTAATTATAAATAAATACAATACATTATGAGTATAATATAGCCTCAGAGTAACTAACTAACAGACATTACACTGTTCAAGATAAGCAGTATACTATATACACTGAGTACCATACGATACCAGTAAAAAAATGAGTTCATACATGAATCTAATAAGTATGTTATTAATAAACACTATATATTATAAATAATAATATATAAATTTTTATAACTATGCATGAATCAAATTGCATTGCAGAATCATACAATGTAATGCTATAGATTACGTATCCTGTAGATAAAAATAGACAGATAAATAGATAGAGAGAGTAGATAGATATGAAGAATAGATACATAGATACATGATCAAGATATGCCATAGATTCAGAGATGATGATAAGATAAGGCAGAAGTATGAGATGAAGAATAAGTATAATAGTCACGAATAGCAACAGAAGAGAAGAGAGAAGAGAGAATGAGAAGATAGAAAGAGAGGAGATGAGAGAGAGAGAGAGAAGAGAGGAGTGAAGAGAAAAGAAGAGAGAGACATGAAGATGACAAAAAAAAAAATCCTTAACTAAATTAAAACCAAGAGCTACAAACCTAGCAAAACTAATACGATAAGTTAAACGTTACAAATATAATAGTTACGTCACTATCGCTTGAGACCGTATCTAAATTTGAGTGGAACACAAAATGCGAGATACATATCTGAGATGCTGTCGTAAATTCATAAAATTTATGGCTGAATCTTCGGATATGAAAACCAAGACGGTGCTCTGAAACTATTGGCCATAATCCAGCCAAGTTAGTTATATGGATATATAAATCGACCTACTACACTAACAAAAACGGTTACATAATTTTCACACACACATTATTTATCATCCATACAAAAATCAATATTAAAAGGCATAAGCTCATATTGAATTAATACTGAGACTGCAAACAATCATCTATATATACTAGGTTTCGAGCCAGATTTGGACATACACTAAAATCTTGATGAGATCTCTTATTTACATATTAAATAATAAAATAAAAATACATATTAAAGATTGTTTATATATTTATTAATAAATAACTAAGATTGCATTAATAATCTTACTCTCTAATATTGTAATCCTACGACAAAATTAAGAAATGAAAATCATATAATAAATAGATTAATTTAGACATACTAAACTGCAGTTGGTATAAAAAGATGATGATGGTGTGCATATTCTAGTACGCAAAAACTAGCAACCAGGGAAACAAACGTAGCCACCGCCCTTCCACTCAATAATTCTATGGACTCATATGCCAATCTATATGGGAACCAGGAAATAGCCAGCTCATCCCTACGTATGTTTATATTCATTCACCTCTATATAAAATCTTCTGACTACCTAGTACGATAACATAGGGCCAGATACATTAGGACACATAACACACTAATTAAATATTAATATAAATTAATATTTTTAATCTAATATATGTGTACGGTATAAGATATAATCATAATCAGTCTAACTGTAATAAAAAATGAATAATTAAATACAATAATATATTAGTAATTATAAAACTTTTTAATAACTAAGATCACTAGTATATAATTAATATATAATGTATATAATAAATTATATACGGCGAAATGATGGAACAGGATATACTAATTAAGGTAATATCAATTAACTATGAATATATAGTAGTAAATGTCAGATTTATTAATTGCATCCACAGTAATATGGTTACACTAATGAATAACGGGCAGGTCCTAGCAGTCCAAAGACAAATCTATGATATTTGGAAATCAACGCCGAAAAATCTCTAAGATGGGATTTTTAACTTTTTTTTTTTTTTTTTATTGAACTTCATTATGTTTAATATTATTACTATTCTTATAACTAAATGGGAATAGTCTTCCTCAGGATTACACTCTGCTAAAAAGATCGTCCCTAAGAGTACGGAGTCTCGGCGTACAAATTCACGTGTGGAAGACGGGGAGGATAGTCCTCCACCCGGGGATGGTCTCCAGGAACCCCGCTCTTGGTACTTTGGTGTGCGCGCATCCAGTGGAACGGAATATTTGAGCCGAGAGCATATCCCGAGGCCTCCATTGGATATTTGAGGGTCATGATATGTCGATCCGCCCCCGTCGCGTGCCGCCAGATACGCGTCGCGCTACGAGCTCCTCCCAAAAAATTGGTGAATGATCACAAACTTTGGGTTCTTATTCTCTTTCGCGAAATTGGATGAGTCTTATGTTTAGGGCGGCTCGAGACGACGGGCGGACAAGGTGAGGGAGAATATAGTCAATCTCCGCAGCTGGCAAGGAGACAGTATTGAGTCGAGCGAGAACCTCCGCGAGACACCACCACAAAAGAGGACAAACCAAGTAGTATTCTCGCGAGTATCGGCGGTAGCAGGCACAAACCCGTGGAGGTGTGAGGCAACTAGAGGTTGCCCCCCGTCGTCCCAACCGCTAGCCGAGAGAGACACCAACAGAGTACTCCCCTGAACCATCTTTTGCCGGAATTCTATCCACTACATGTGGTAACATACCCGTTGCAGAAGATAACGTAAAAAAAAATAAAGGAACTAATTTTAAAAAAAAAAAAGGGTAAAAAATATAATATAAAAGAAAGAAGAATATAGAAAAAAAAATCTAAGTAGAACTGATTAGTAATGTTCTGCGGCATGCTCTCATAACTAATATTCCAAATGAATATAGTATAAAGTCTGTTGTATACTGTTAAGCCACTGCGACGATCTAGCTATAGATCAACCACTTCTATCCTTTCAAGAAATGCACTTATAATAAAGAATTCATAGAAATTACACAATACAACGCATACAATACATCTTCGTAGATAATTGTATATACTCTCACACTATAAATTAGCTAATACTGAATATTCATATAGTCTGTAATCTAATCTAATTTATCCTTTTATACCTCTGATGTAAAATATTAAATTACTTATTTAAATTATCATATACGACTAAAACGAAATATTACAACACAATGCCGATCTACTCACAGATACAAATAATGTTACTTCGTTAACATAATTATCAAATTACATAAAAATAATAATTCTGTAAGTAATATTAATTATATATGCTTTTGTACTATATCTATCAAAAATCTTGAGTAAGACATTTGTAATAGGAGTCATACATGGGATTTATCATGAGAGATATTTAACTATTTGACATAAGATTACAATTTTATTTCACCTATAGACTTCTTATTAGTAAAGGTGAACCTTCACATTGTATCATATATATATGATAATATATATATAATATTATATATAACTACACTTAGCTATATTTCACTCATACTAAATATTGAATGTTTTAAAACGATTGCTACTTCCACGATCAAATTCAATATAAATTATTATAACAAAGGGGGAGCTATTCCAAAAAGAAATTAAAACATAAAAATGAAATGCAAATATAACTATTTCAATTCTATATAAATTCATTGGGCTCTTGTATGTATGTCAAGAATCGAAATATAAAAAAAAAGCACTAATTTTGACGCTTGGGAGGAATATCTTTTATACCATATATTAACAATTTGCTACGATGATCCTAGCTGACGGTTATCTTTGACCATCAACCATTGGCCAATACTATAATTACTTGTTGAAGACCCCACTGTTTAACTCCTTCTAAGAGCGTACCTGTATATTTGAAGAAGCACATTAATATACCTCTATATACAAAATAATAATATTATTACTATATATATAATTATCATAATATTATAAAAAAAATCAGTAATACTTATATATATAAATAACTAATATAATTATATCAAAAATAAATTCGTTCTATTATATTATATCACTATAATTATTATATAATATATACTAAAACGATAATATACATATATATATAACAATTTTATCTAATAATCTACATTTTCACTATATGCATATTATATTACTAAATATAAATATAATCTAATATGCATTATTATATATATAGTATAATTTTTTATAACATAAAACATTATAACGAATGCCAAAAAATACAATATTACATATAATATACATATAGAATACTTAAATAAAATTGTAATATATATTAAATATACATAATACACATATATATAATATTATATTAATATATATATATAATTATATATTAATAATAGTATTACTATAATATCAATATTTAATAAAGATATCACTATCTAATTCCAACTATTAAACCATATATTATACCATATACTCCTCTTACCTATATCCTTTACATTCCTACTATAATCATACTAATATAATTCATAATTAATATCTGTCAATATACTAATTCACTATATGCATTCTGATACTCTCAATTCATACACTAACTACACTCGATTTCATACACTATCTGATATTACTCTACGCACAGAATGCAAAGATCTACGTCGTAATTTAATCGACTCTCCCAAATCTAAACACTCACTACGAATAATGCACTGAATACATCATAAATTCGACTGCTGCGCAATCACGTACAACTTTTTCTCTTTCATCTCTCTCTCTCCATCCGCTTCGCTCTCTACCCTCCTCTCTACATTATCCCAAATCTTCCATCTACACAACTTTCATATATCATATTATAATAAACATCTCTATCTACCATCTAAAATATACTTAATCATCTTATCACTATATACATATTATAGTTCGTCTGATGGTATATTATCGTAATACAGACCTTAATAATATAAAAATAAATATAATAATATAAAATATAATAATATAAAATATATTATAATAATAATAATA
>JABUQX010034180.1:5000-10000 GCA_015478945.1 Trachelipus rathkii
AGGGTCTTTGAAGGGTCTTCGAAGGGTCTTTGAAGGGTCTTCGAAGGGTCTTTGAAGGGTCTTTGAAGGGTCTTCGAAGGGTCTTTGAAGGGTCTTTGAAGGGTCTTTGAAGGGTCTTCTAATATTTGGGAAGAAGGGAACATAATTCATTCGAAGAGCTATAAAAAAGATTTATGATTTTATCGAGAAATACGCAAAATTAGACTTTTTTAACGCTAAAATGTTTGATAAACGTTAGAAAGGTTTTACACAAACAAGAAAAGGGAAATTTGTTCAACGTTTCCTTTTCTACTTCAACGTTTCCTTTTCTTCTTCAACGTTTTCTTTTTTACTGCAACGTTTCATTTCTACTTTAACGTTTCCTTTTCTTCTTCAACATTTCTTTTCAGAATACTTCAACGTTTTCTTTTCTCCTTCAAAGGTTCCTTTTCAACTTCAGCGCTTCCTTTTCTTCAACGTTTCCTTTTCTGCTTTCATAATTTTTTGCATGCATTTCCATCAGTTTGGTTATTTCTTCCACCGTTTCTTTTTCATATGTAGAGTGAACGTTTTCTACTTCAACGTTTCCTTTTTTTACCCCAACGTTTCCTTTTCTACTTCAACGTTTCCTTTTTTACTTCACCGTTTCCTTTTCTTCTTCAGCGTTCTTTTTCTACTTCAACGATTCTGTTTCTTCTTCAACGTTTTCTTTTCTGCTTCGTTTCCTTTTCTACTCCAACGTTTCCTTTTCTTCTTAAGCGTTCCTTTTCTAATTCAACGATTCCGTTTCTTCTTCAACGTTTCCTTTTCTGCTTTAACATTTCCTTTTCTTCTTCAACGTTTCCTTTTCTGCTTCAACGTTTCCTTTTCTTCTTCAGCGTTTCTTTTCTAATTCAACGTTTCCGTTTCTTCTTCAAAGTTTCCTTTTCTGCTTTAACGTTTCCTTTTCTACTTCAACGTTTCCGTTTCTTATTCAACGTTTCCTTTTTCTACTTCAACGTTTCTTTTTCTACTTCAACGTTTCCCTTTTTACTTTAACGTTTCCTTTTCTTCTTCAGAGTTCCTTTTCTACTTCAACGTTTCCGTTTCTTCTTCAACGTTTCCTTTTCTAATTCAAAGTTTCATTTTCTTCTTCAGCGTTTCCTTTTCTTATTCAACGTTTCCTTTTTCCTTGTATTTTCTTTCATTCATTTATTATTTCTATTTTAATTGCAAAATATCTTAGAATTTCTTCAAGCTTTCGTAGGTTCCCTGGGGTTCCGTGCGCTACTGTTCGTTGGAAACTCGATGAATTCTATTGGAAATTCAATTGAAAATCTGGTGAAATTTTTGGAAATTATATTGGAAATCTGGTGACATTTTTGGATATTGCACTGGAATTTGGTGAAATTTTTGGAAATTGCATTGGAAATCTTTTGAAATTTTTAAAAATTGTATTGGAAATCTGGCGACATTTTTGGAAATTGTAATGGAAATCTAGTGAAATTTTTAAAAATTGCATTGTAAATCTGGTGAAATTTTTGGATATTGTATTGTAAATCTGGTAAAATTTTTGGAAATTGCATTGAAATCTGGTGAAATTTTTTGGAAATTGCATTAGAAATCTGATGAAATTTTTGGAAATTGTATTGGAAATCTGGTGAAATTATTAAAAATTGCATTAGAAATCTGGTGAAATTTTTGGAAATTGTATTGGAAATCTGGTGAAATTTTTGGAAATTGCATTGGAAATCATGTGAATTCTTTTTCAAATTTATTTTTCCTTTCTGAAATCTATAAGACATTCACCTGACCCAAAACCATTATTGAGTTTGATATTTTTTAAACTAGATCTGCTGAATCGGTTATAAATTTATCCGGCTCGGACAACGGTTGAGATTCTGCTGAATTGGTTATAAGATGATCCGGTTCTGGCTTTGGTTGAGATTCTAAATCCGATCCCATTTACTTTATTTTTTCTTTTCTATTACAGTTGTCACCACCACTCACGGGCAGAGCCCTATTCAAGGATTATAAAACCTTCAATTCCGACTGTGAATTCCAGGATTTAATTCTGGTATACCATTGCTTTATTTTAAACATTTACCAGATTTATAGAATAATTTCTTACAGAATGCCCCAGATTTCTAACCTAATGTTCTACAGAATTCTCCAGATTTATTATATAATTTCCTAAAGAATTTTCCATATTTACGACAGAATTTCCAATATAATTGACCAGATTTTCAATAGAATTTCTAATTGAAATTTTCAGATTTCCAATAAAATTTTACATGAGATCCGATATAATTTTTAAACTAATTCAACGGATTTTTCGATAAATTTTCCAGTAAAATTTACCAGATTCCAAAAGAATTCATCAGTTTCCAATATAATTTTACCTAAGATTTACCAAACATTCATCTTAATTTAAACCAATCCAGCGCACTTATTGAAATTATGGATTAATAATTATCACTTATATTGTTAGGAGTGACGTCATAGCGTGGAGTGCTTTGTCAATCGCAATTTTTAAGTTATAAAAGCATTTCGTAGTAAACGCTCATGTATGTAAACATTGTGTAGGCTTACTAGGCTAGCCTACGCTCGGGAGTTATAAAAATTAATAGTCGTTTTCCGATTATGAACAATTATTCCTGATGTAAAGTCACTGTCCTAATGACATCACTGCTCTAATGACGTCACTGCTCTAATGACATCACTGTTCTAATGACGTCACTGTTCTGATAACGTCACTGTTCTAATGACGTCACTGTTCCAATGACGTCACTGTTCCAATGACGTCACTGTTCTAATGACGTCACTGTTCTAATGACATCACTATTCCAATGACGTCACTTCTCTAATGACATCACAGTTCTAATGACGTCACTGCTCTAATGACATCACTGTTCTAATGACGTCACTGCTCTAATGACGTCACTGTTCTAATGACATCACTATTCCAATGACGTCACTTCTCTAATGACATCACTGTTCTAATGACGTCACAAGCCAATATGCTCTAAAAACGTTATTATTCTTCAAATTTTGAGTCATAATTTGAACGCAGGATAGCAAAACTATTATCTACGATGTTATTTGACATCCTACATTTATATTTCCTATTTATTGTTAAAACCTCGTACCACAAGTGCATTGGCCTATTTCTAGGAGAGATTTTTAGGATCTTTAGGATCCATATGAGGGATCGAACCAAGAACTTCCAACACACGAACCAATGGCTCTACCGTTTGAGCCATGGCAGCCACATAATACTGAAGGAAATCCATCTTTTGAAAATAGACTCCATATATATATATATATATATATATATATATATATATTATATATAATATATATATATATATATATAATATATATATATATATAATATATATAAAAATATATATATATGTAAATATATATAATATATATATATAAATTATATATATATATATATATATATATATATATATATATATATATATTATATTATATATTATATATATATATATATATATATATATATATTAGATTATATATATTCGAACCAAAAAATATTCGAATTTTACAAATTGGCCGACTTACACCAAGAAATTCCGAGGCATGCATTTAGCATTTTAGGGATATAATTATTTTTATAATATATATATATATATATATTATTATATATTTATATATAAATATATATATATAAATATATATATATATAGTATATATATATAATATATATATATATGAATATAAATATATATATATATATTTATAAATATACATATATATATATATATATATATATATATATATATATATATATATATAATATAGATATATATATATATATATTATATATATATATATATATTATTATATATATATATGGTGTGTGTGTGTGTTGTGGTGTGTGTGTTGTGTATATGTGTGTGTATGTGAGTATGTGTGTGTGTGCATAATTAAAAATATACATATGATAAGAAATTTCCCTAAAGATACTAAAGTTTTTCCTTGTAATAGCTAATATCCATTATAATAATCATTGCTTATCAGATAACAAATCCAATTTCCAATTTGTCTAATTTTTTTCCATATCTAAGAAACTCTTTTTATTTATTTTATTTATTATTTATTTATTTATTTATTTATTTATTTATTTATTTATTGTTTTTTGTTTAGTATTTTAATAACTTTTAGCAAATTTAGCCATTCCATACATGCAAATATTTTCAGCCATTCAGTCAGGTTTTTTTTTTAATTTTTTACCATTTGAATAGCGTTAAACCAATTTATTTATTTATTTTTTGTTTTTGGGCATTAACTTTTGATTATTTTTCCCATTTTAGATCTTTTTAGCAATTCCTAGCTGTTTTAGCTACATTTTGTACTTTTTATTATTTTTAGCTGTTTTAGCTATATTTTGGACTTTTTAGCAATTTTTAGCTGTTTTAGCAATATTTTGGACATTTTAGCAAGAAAATATAAAATTTGAGTAAAATGTAAACTTGATAAAAAAAAAAAAATTAGCAAATTTTACCAAAATGTTTTAAAATTTACGAAATTAAATTTTAGGCAAATTAGGTAAAAAAATTTTATCGGTTGAGCATTCCCGAAATTTAAATTTCCTGAAATTAAATTTTAGGCAAATGATTTAATTTTTTTTATCGGTTAAGCATTTCCGAAATTAATGTTTACTAATCTCGAAAATGAAGCATCAAAAATTTTAATAACTTTTCACTCGTTGTCACATTTTCGGGAAATTTTGAATATTTTTAAAATTTCAAGTTTTTCTCATTTCGTTTATTAAAAATAAATGAGAAAAACTTAAAATTTTGGGAATAAATTTCAAGTTTTCTCATTTTAAAGTTGAAATATGGAAAATAATTTCAAGTTTTTCTCATTTCATATTTTATAATAAAATGAGAAAAACTTGAAATTTGGGAATAAATTTCGTTTTTTTCATTTCAAACTTGAAATTTAGGAAATAATTTCAAGTTTTTCTCATTTCAAACTTGAAATTTAGGAAATAATTTCAAGTTTTTCTC
>JABUQX010034180.1:15000-32500 GCA_015478945.1 Trachelipus rathkii
GTAAATGGAATGCTAACTCTAGCTACAAAATGCTAACTCTAGCAGGAAAATGTAAATGAAATGCAAACTCTAACAACAAAATGCTAACTCTAGCAGGAAAATGATCCTAACTCTAGCAACAAAATGCTAACTCTAGCAGGAAAATGTAAATGGAATGGTAACTCTAGCATTAAAGTGCTAACTCTAGCAGGAAAATGTAAATGAAATGCTAACTCTAACAACAGAATGCTAACTCTAGCAGAAAAATGTAAATGGGATCCTAACTCTAGGAAAAAAATGATAACTCTAGCAGGAAAATGTAAATGGAATGCTAACTCTAGCAGGAAAATGTACATGAAATGCTAACTCTAACAACAAAATGCTAACTCTAGCAGGAAAATGTAAATAAGATCCTAGCTCTAGCAACAAAATGCTAACTCTAGCAGGAAAATGTAAATGAAATGCTAACTCTAACAACAAAATGCTAACTCTAGCAGGAAAATGTAAATGGGATCCTAACTCTTGCAACAAAATGCTAACTCTAGCAGGAAAATGTAAATGGAATGCTAACTCTAGCAACAAAATGCTAACTCTAGCAGGAAAATGTAAATGAAATGCTAACTCTAACAACAAAATGTTAACTCTAGCAGGAAAATGTAAATGGGATCCTAACTCTAGCAACAAAATGCTAACTCTAGCAGGAAAATGTAACTGGAATGCTAACTCTAGCAACAAAATGCTAACTCTAGCAGGAAAATGTAAATGAAATGCTAACTCTAACAACAAAATGCTAACTCTAGCAGGAAAATGTAAATGGGATCCTAACTCTAGCAACAAAATGCTAACTCTAGCAGGAAAATGTAAATGGGATCCTAACTCTAGCAACAAAATGCTAACTCTAGCAGGAAAATGTAAATGGAATGCTAACTCTAGCAACAAAATTCTAACTCTAGCAGGAAAATGTAAATGGGATCCTAACTCTATCAGCAAAATGCTAACTCTAGCAGGAAAATGTAAATGGTTTCTAATTCTGCAAGAAAATACATAAAAAATACAAATCCTATAATTTCGAAACCAATGCATTAAAAAACATTTAAAACACAATTTAAACCTAAACAAACTATAAACAAAATTATATTAAACTCATTTTCAAACAAATATATTAATAGGAACATAAAAATGAAATGGACCTATTATATATATATATATATATAATATATTCAATTTAGAATATATTATATATATTATATATATATATATATTAATATTATATAATATATATATATATATAATAATATATATAGGAGAAGATAGAGTGGAGAATAATAGTGAGTCAGATAGAAGAAATTCTCAAATTTAATGGTTTGAAAAACTGCGTTCCAAATTTTATTTGTTCGATAGCGTCAAACTACCTTTAATGTAGCACACACACACCCTACACACACACACATCTAAAATACAACAACAAAAAAAAAACCACCAAAACAAACACTGCCAACCATAGTACTTCCAGCGCAGCCACACACACCTCACACAGCACAACACAAACACAAACATCAAACGCTCACACCTACACAACCACACCACCCACTCAAACACACCCACCTACACACACACTCTTGCACAACACAGCACATACACATACACACACCTAACACACGCACACACACACGCACACCCTCACACACATACAACATATCACACACATATATATATATATTATATATATATATATAATATATATATATATAATAGTAATTATATATATATATAATATTATAATATATATTATATATATATATAACTGTGTGGTGTGTGTATGTGTGTGTGTGTGTGTGTGTGTGTGTGTGTGGTGTGTGTGTGTGTTGTGTGTGTGTGTGTGGAGTAGGGTTTGGGGATATTGGCGAAAATGACCTTGACCACCTACCTGCCCTTTTCTGACCTTGAGAACTTTTTTGAGCCCAAATTTTTACCTGACCCTTGACCTTTTTTGGCCCTTGACCTTTTGGCCTTGACCTTTTTTTTCGACAACCCCTTTGATCTTCCATGGGTCTTTTTGCCCACGTATTTTTTGGGCAACCGTAAATTTTTTGGCAGACCGTAATTTTTTTGGCTAACCCTAATTTTTTGGCCGCCACTAAATTTTCTGGCAACTCCTAATTTTTTGGCGCCCTTTCGAGAAGAGGAGCGCTAACGGTTGCGTTAGCACCGTTGTACGTATTGTCCCCTATTTTACCCCGCCTAATTTTTTCGACCATGGGCATTTTTTGCCCACTTAATTTTTTTTGATCTGTCTTTAGGGGCTTAGCCCCTTTTTTGAAGTCTTAACCTTGTTGTTTCGAATCCGCTGCAACCGCAGGTGCGACCCGCAAGCCCGCCGCGTTTCTGCCCGCCGCGTTTCTGCGGCCGGGTGTCACCTCCCACCTGAAAGGTTCACATCCGCGCGCCTTGTGTCCCATCCCTCCTTGTGTCCCGTCCCGCCAGTCCCGTCCCACCCACCAGCTACACACACACCACCCAACACAACAACACACACACACACCTGCGCCCACGTGGTCATGACTCACGATTTTCCACCATCCCTTTTCATCTGTTCTTAACCTTCCTTACCACCTCAAGCCTTATCGTCTTCACAGCTTCGCGTTCTATCCGTTCATAAATCAAAATATATATAGCCCCCGAAAGGATACGAATACCCACCTCTTCGGCAAAATTTAAGACCTTTAGTATCTACAGATGCTAAATGCTGGATCTGGTATGAGAAATATTTTGAATAGGTCAATTTAGCGTGGCCGTGGAAAAGCCTAATAATAATAATAATATATAATAATAATAATAAAATATAATAATAAATAATAATAATAATTAAATAATAATAATAATAATAAAATTAATAAATAATAATAATTAATAATAATAATATAATAGTAATAAATAAATATAATATAATAATTTATATATAATATATATATATATTATATATAATATTATATATATATAATATTAATATTATATAATATATATATATATATATATATATATATATATATATATATATATATATATATATATATATAATATATTAGATATAATAAGACGATATATATATATAGAGAGAGAGAGAGAGAGAGAGAGAGAGAGAGAGAGAGAGAGAGAGAAGAGAGGAGAGAGAGAGAGAGAGAGAGGACATGAAAAGCCAGGATGAGAGAGGAAGAGAGAGGAAGCTCTGAGAGAGAGAGAGAGAGAGAGAGAGAGAAAGAGAAGAGAGGAAGAGAAAGGAGAGAGGAGAGAGAGAGAGAGACGAGAGAGCAGAGAGAGAAGATTTTTTTTTTGCCTGCGTGCGCATCATTGCTCCAAATGTTTAATACTAATTTAATAATAATATAATAATAATAATAATAATGATAATAATAATAATATAATAACGAAAATTTTATTTTTATCTTAATAATTTTATTAAAATATATTACAATTAATCAGGCGTAAATAATTATTTTGTAGAACTACCACGTGGAGCAATGCTCAGCATTTTTCGAGGCAGTTTCATGCCAATGTTTTCTAAGTAGAAATGATTTTCAGATTTAATAATAAATTACAAATAAATAATAATAATGATAATAATACACATACACACACACAACACACACACAATATACAGGGTTGCGGATCGGAGTCGGAGTCGGAGTTCGCGGAGTCGGGAGTCGGTATGTTTGAAGAGGTGGAGTCGAGTCGGAGTTCGGAGTCCGGAGTCGAGTCGTTAATTTTGAAAAGGGTGGAGTTGGGTCGGAGTCGAAGTCGGTAATTTTCAAGAGTAGGAAATTTTCAAAAGGTGGAGTCGGAATTTTTCAAAGTAGATTTGACTCGGAAAATGAGATCCTGATTGGAGTTATAAATTGTGACTCTGTGAAATGACTTCAATCACTTCATGCCAGTTTATTGACTTTCGATTTCCTCATCACAAAATGCAATTAATTGCAAACTTCGAAGATTTTTTAACCAGCACCTTATTTTTCAATTTGGATTATATTCTAATAATTCAACCTTCAACCTTATACCATCTATATTTAAGATACTGAAGGAATAAAGACTCCATGGTACGAAGGGAAATTTCTCTCATTGACAATGATATTATACTAGCTGTTGTTTTTATTGATCCAATCTACAGGGTAAGCTTAACTGAAGAAGATTTAACAAACAAAAGCTAAATCTGCACTTTTCAATGTGGCCATTGTATTAAAGGGTTGCAGGGAAAGTTCAAAAAGAAAAGGATACATCTAGGATCAGTTTCAAGGGATCAAGTTGAAACTCAATCCGTTTCTAACATGGTGTCCAATCATTACTAAAGAAAGCGAAGATTAGTATGAAAAAGCTTCTAGATATTGAAGAGCTTAGTCGGAAGCGTCGATTGGTTTCAAGAAAAGGTCAAGGTCCTTCCAAATCCTTTACATAAACTTTCCATAAACTTTAAATAAAAATTTCTTTGCTGCACTGAAAGAAAGTTGATAAAATTTTAGTGTAATTCGAAGAGTATCCAAGACATTTTGTACAATAAGCTGAAATTTCTGTTACTGCTCTACCTCCACCGCAAGTTGGCGTGGAACTGCTTTTCTGCTCTTCGCATTATAAATCAGACCTAAGAGGAAAAAATGAAGGAGAACCTGCAGATGCTTTTATATTTTAAGGAACTAAATTGTTAAAAAGTAGCAATGGTAGATGTAATTCATGTAACTGCAGGAGGTATTACTTTAAAGAAAAGATGTTAGAAACTTCCATATATATATATAATATATCTATTATATATATATATATATATATAATATATATATATATATATATATATATATTATATATGTAAATATAATATATATATATAATATATATACATATATATATATATAATATATATATATATACTATATATATATATATACTTAATATATAATATATATTTATATATATTATATATATATATATATATATATATATATTATATATATATATATATAATATAGATATATATATATTATATATATATATATATATATATATTATTATATATATATTATATATATATATAATATATATAATATATATATCCTGTAGATCCCTTCCCTAAATTATTTAAGTTATCAAGAATTTCTGTGATAGCTTTGGGTCTCTTAATTTATTAGATTTTAATAATAATAAAATAATAGTTATCAAGCATAATTAACGTAGTATTTGTTTATTAAATAGAAATCGAGGAAGACATATTTGTAGTTGTGAGATTTCTTCGTTGAAGTGGCTGTTGTTCCATATATATTATATATATATATATATATATATATATATATATATAATATATATATATATATATTATATATATATATATATATATATTATATATATATATATATATATATATATATATATATATATATATATATATATATATATATTCATTTCTTTCTCCGACGTCCCCTCTCTTGCACTATTCTCTCTCTTCAGCGCTCTCATATTTGCGTAGCTGGCATCTTTCCAGAGAGTCCACATAGAAAAATGCCTTGTCATTACTAATGTATTGACAAGGCATTTTTATTTACCATTCATCACACTCACACCACTCTCTCTTCCTTCTCTCATCCTCCTAGTGTTGCTCCTGTGTTTATCATTGAAAATTGGCAAAATTTATTATTCAAAAATAATGCAGAAAAAAGGAGCTGAAATGTGCTATTAATATGCATTTTATATAGCATCTTTTTTAAAAATTGACGTATTTTTGCGTTTTTTAATTCTATTAACACTATCAAATTATTATTTTGAAAAATTTAAATATATACCGATAATATTTCATTAGTTGTAGTTTGATCAAAGTATTCAATTTAATATAAAAATAATTTTTTAAACTCTAAAATATTAAAAGTTGTTTTAGTAAATTTATTCACTATTACTAACATCTAGAAACTAACTTACAAAAACTATTCAACGCCTAAAATTTTCAACCATTTTAGATAATATTATACGTCTAATTTTAAAGGGCGATGTCAACGCCCGTCATCGTCGAGTTCTTTAACGGTTTTGTTTCAGCATACCTTTGAAGTATAAAAAATTAATGTCTCCGGATTATGTATTGAAATGCGAATGATATATCACCATTACCCATTCCCACAAAAGCACCGAAAAAATACAAGTACGAAATAATTATTAAATAGTTTTAGTGTGCTGTGCTTTATAGAGATTGACGTTTTTTAAATGCAAATAATTTGTTCAGAAAATATTTTGTTTTGTTTAATAATTAACCATCCCGTTGAGATAATGAATTTTAAATAAGTTGTTTGTGTTAAAAAAAACCGTTGAGTATACTTCGTTTCCCACAATACCATAAGAGAAAGAGGTTTCGACAAGCGTTTTCAACTAAAATTACGGCTACTTAAGTGTCACGATTAAAATTTTTCACATCTTACGAAGAATTCTGTAAATGTTCTTGAAAAGGTAGCGATTTCTTGAACTAAATTTCAACTATTTGAAAATATTTGGTAAATCTTAAAAAATTGAGTTTTTTAACTTGGATATTTGCGTAGCATTTGGAGCCCAAAAATTAAATGTTATGTGGTCAAGAATGATATATGCACACTCTCTCCAAAAAAGCAGACAATTCCAGCGACACACAATTTATTAATGTTAGCTGAAAGTTATTCCGCGTCGGGGCGCAAAAAGCAAGGTCCCCGTTTTCCTCCCCTGCCCACTCCTCCAAAATTGACGGTTAAGCGTTTTTAATATCTGACCCCCTTTCGAATTTTGAATTTTGTAATTTCAGTAGAAGTTATCACCAAAGTATAATTCATTAGTAGTAGTTTAGTGGAAAAATTCATACCGTGTATAATAAAAATAATTTTTTAATAGACCTCTAAAATTACGCTTTTTCCCTCCTAAACGCTTTTTTACCCACCACATACAAAATTCTAGAACTCCCGTAAAAGTACGACTTGAATCCCCCAAAATCTTATCAAAGCATACTTTGAAATTAGAACAATACTAATTAAGGAGGTAAAAGATACTCTTAATGGCCTCCTAGAGAGCGTTTATGTGTGAGTTTTTTAACGGTTTTCTAGTTAGTTAACAAAAGTCCAATTTGAAAAGAGAACATCACATGTTGTCTCTCATTGATAAGATTTTGCAATTTCTCAAAAACTCAAAGCCTTAGAACAACTTGAGTGAATTATACTTACTCCAGAATAAGTATGAAGTTCTCACCAACATGTTCTCACCTCATAATATGACCCCTGTGAAGGGTATATATTTCGTTTTGTTTTACGATGAACATCTTTATCAAAATGATTGTATACAATTTATGTTTTCTTTTGTGGTGACCTCCTCAAAGTTTTCCCAAACCACCTAAAAAGTTTGCCAAGCTTATCCCCACTTCATCCATACACTTAAATTTCGTGTTCAGTTGAGGTATGACAGAGGACCTTTTGTTCTCACCACTCAAAAAAAAAATTCCTTCTTTTAATGCCTGCAAAACTCTCAAAATTAGCCGACTTTTAATCGGAACCCCAATTTTTCTAACGAGGAATTTTTGCCGTTTAACATAGAATACTCTCAGTATTTACGTACCACACCTATACCCAAAGATGGAGAACGTCTTAAAAGTTACAGATTTTTTCATGTTCGAATAAATTTCGGTCTCTAATTACATTTGAAAAAATACCGCTATTAATTAGGGTGGATAAATCAGCTCGAACCACATTCGCACTCCATGCTCTAGTCCTGTCTTACAGTAAGATAATAGTTTTCTTGGTTCCCCTAGCAAGATTTGAGTTTTCATGAGCATTTTGAAAAAAATAATGTGTCTCATCATTTAAATGCACTTTCAAAAAGCAGAAAAGTCTGAATGTCATTATTAGTTTAAGCGCTAAATTGATGCAAGTTTAATCAGTAAACTTTGAAATCTCGAAGTTTTTTTAATGAAAATGTATACATTGAATATGTTGTTTCTTGTAAAATAAGAAACTTTATTTAAAACCGAGCACCACCATGATTAATATGAGTTCCAGTTAAGTTTCGTCATGAACCCACACCGCTGAAATTTTTTTTTAAATATAACAAAAACCAAAATTTCTTTTCTAAAAGTTCGATGCTGCAGCACCTTTCTTGTATTGCTTCCTGCAATCTTTCACAGCCACTCAATTACAAATATTAACCTAAAACTATAAGATTAGATACAAAAATAGCGGAGATGATTTTATTAGACGACATAGTTAAATTTTTCAATGTCACCTTGCATATGCTCGGCAGTATTAGTTGTCTAGATAATTTATAAGTTTTTCAAATTTCTCAGTTGCTTATCCATCAATTTTTATGCTAGCCAAATTTGAATTCTATCAGAGCTTCTTTTAGGTGTTCATTAAGTACCTGCTTCCTCTTTTTCAATAGAAAAGGACTGAAAAGGCTGCCCATATATGAACTAATTAATGTTGTTTTTATAAGAATGTTTAAAATTTTGAACGTTTTTATCAGAGCTTCTTTTCACAGGTGCTGCCACCTTTCAATTAAATTACATGATTTCTATAATTGAAATTATTTTTATTAATCTGTAAGAACGCTTCTCTCGATGATATCCAATTCTCAGCTTGTTCTCCGTCGCGATAGAATAGTTGTAACTCTAAACACTGATCTAACTTCATTCGACGAGCAATCCAAGCCCTAAAAATTATAATTCAGTGTATGGTTAAACTTTAAAAAATGCTAAGTATTTTATCTGCGTTACTCGTGTATGGAAAGAATTTGTTACGTTCAGAGACTGTGTATAATATAGTTTATTTCTTGAAGATATTGTTCATAAATAAGTCGAGACATTTGAAATTAGTTTAGAGAGTTTAATATCTCTTAATAATGCGGAGAGCTCTAATTTACAACTACCTTAACCTTACTTAACATCTCTCTCAGAGGCATTCTGAAAAGAAAAGGTGAAAAAAAAACAATAATGTGTCTTTCATAGTAATTTGAAGTTCTGGCATATTTCATACAAAGCATATCAATAAACAATACTGTGTATTCTTACCTTTCACAGTTTTTCGTAGCAGTTAGTGTTCCTTAAATTGTTCTACGCTTTGTTTACCTCGCAAAATGTTCCAAAATTGAGAATTTGTTTGCCCTTTGATATAACTGTGGGTTAATTAAACAAATTAGTGATTTCTCACCTATATAATAATGTTCTTGTGAAACAACGTCATTGGTACCCTAAACTATGTTAACTAAGTTCAAAACAAAAAATTTTGAGTACTTATATCAGTATCGGTGCAATATATTGTTTCTACCTAAATGAAGATTTTTCACGATTACAAATTTTAGAACTCTTAAAAAAATGATTTTTCTTATAGTCCTAAATTTTTTAACAAATTCTTTTTTAAAATTATTATGTATAGGTAAATTCCTTAAAAATTATTAGAGAGTTGATTTAATTCTTATTCCAAGAGACAAAAGAGTATTTTTCAGCATTATGTAAAAAATCAAATAGTGTTTCTCATTGAGCACATGACACACATAATTTCAAAAAGCAGAAAAGAGAGAATTTATCCATAATAGTTAACTTAAAGGCTGTCTACATAAACTCACGTTCTCACTTTTAAACATCAACAGACAAACAACCTCCCCTTGCGTAAGATTGCTCTCTAAAAACCATTCAGTTGATACCAAATAGTTTCTAGTTGTAGAAGAAGTTGTGAAAAAAAAAAACCCTTTATTCTCTTATTAATATAATATAATTTTAAACTTACGTGTTCATTGAGGACAGTGTATTCTTTTAAAAAGTCACATAATTCAACCCTGATTCCATCAAACACCTCTCCTAGCACCTCGCTGCCACAAACCCAAGATGCACCTTCGCCATATCTGTCATCCCCACCCTACCCACCATACTACCACACCTCTCCCACACCCTCTCATCAACTTCTCGCATATCGCACACTCTCTGTCTTCAAGCTCTCTATGTCTCTGAAACATCTCCTCTTCAACACAATCTCTCGCCACGCGCTCTCTCACTTATCCCACACCACCCGACGGCGTACTATCTACTTCTCCCCTCCCCGCCCCTCACCACCCCCCCAGGCCATACCTCTGAATAATACCCCATCTCTATACACCTACAACCTTACACACTCTCGTCTGTTTAATGAAATCGGCACCCCACTAAATCTACACACAACAGCACCGCAAAACGCCGAACTCCTCTCACTCTCACACACCTACGCTTCCCCCTCACCCTCTCTTCATCCGCGTCCCCACTCCGTCCAGATCTCTGCCTTTTTCCTCTCCCTCACACTCATCTCCGCCATAACTTCTTTACATGACAACCCCCTTGACTCTTTGTCTATGACCTGAACTATCCTCTTATTTTAGTTTATCTGAGAACTTTCACTCTAAGCTCTGAATATTTTTCCCGCGAACAACTCCTCGCTCCTCGTGTGAACCATCTACCCTATCGCACAAACCAAATATTCTTACAGATTAAACACTTTATTAATAAAAAAGACTTACGCTTTTCTATTAATTAGGTCATAGTTCCCTTGTAAAGCTGAACTTGTGTCTTTGTCTAGCTCAAAAGTTTAACGTAATAGGAAGCATTTCTTGAAAGAATAAGTACGACTCTGTAATGTCAGACTAAAACTGTTTCATAAATATATATCAAAACATCATTGAATATTTTAAATATTAAACCCTAAATCAAATGAGAAAGGGTTTTAAGTGACATTTTTTTTTACGTTTGGATTTATAATTTTTCAAAAAATTCAGAGGGAACAAGTTAAATAAATTGAAAAAAATTATTAATGGCATCAATTTGGAATGTCACACATAGTTTCTCACAAAAGAAGCAAAGTATAGAACCGAAAATAAGAGAACTCTATTTAATAGTTTTCATGTTGTCAGTAAATTATGCTACTTAATTTGACCGTCGTTTTTTAGCTTATAATTGACAATTGATCGAGTGACATTTTAAAAATATTTTTACTCTGAAATTTTTTTTATCTTTGCTAGTACACAAAAATAATATAACTTGATATAAAATACTTTAATAGCTCCTGTGACAAGAAGATAATTGAATTTATAAAAAAATAAGAACAATTTGCTAACTCTCCTATTAACATCACGCACTCTCAATTGACCGCGCACTAATATATGATCTAAAAGTTCCTCTTCTTCACACTCTGAAAGGGCATCTACAAACACCAATTACAATCTATCGAACTCATAAATCTTTATAATATTTCCAAGGGACTAGTTTTTTACTTTTTAAAATTCATTAATCAAGTCAAAATCTTTTGATATCCTAAATTAATCATACATTTATTTTAAATTGTAATTTTACCCGGTGAATGTTTAGAAGTATTGTCAGTATATTGCTGCCCTAAGAAGAGCCCGTATAAATTTCAGCATTTTGAAGAAAATTATTATTTTTTAAAATAAAAAATATAAGCTTTGTATTTAATTTTGTTAAATGCAATTATTGTGCGAGTAAGGAAAAGGCAGTGAAAGACAGTGAATGATATATTTATATATAAAATAGTCTTATATTTGGTTTCCTGGGGTCTTCTAAATTGTAAAGAACACAAACCGTATATATTAATTATTTTTTTTTATTAATGAAATAAATTTATTATATTTCAATATTTTATAATTTATTATATATATATAATCCTAATAAATATATTATTCATAATATTAGTTAAATGTACCTAATTTTTATTTAATATAATGAAAAAATTTTAACCCCTACAATAAAAAAAATTTACTACGCCTTTTTGATTAAAATTGCTCACATTGAAATACAATTTATAAACTCTTAAAATTATAACTGATTTTTATACCTAAATGTTCAACAATTTTGAGATAATATTAATTTTATTTAATGAAGTTAATTCTTAAAAAATTGAGTTTTTTTTAAACGGTATATTTATTAATTTTCAGCATTTTATATTGAAAAAATAAATTATATGTGTTTCATTTTGAAATAATATGTGCATATAAATTCAAAATTAATGCAGAAATAAGAAGAATTTATTAATTGTTATTTAAGTAAGAGATAAAAAATTACGTTTTTTTAAAATGAAATTTCAATATTTGTTATTTTTAAAATATCTGATATACCACTACGACTTTATTAGTTTTTGTGATAAAACATATTTGTTTATTTAAATATAAATATAATAATTTTTTAAACTATTCACTTAAAACTAACGGTGTAATATGATTAAATACTCTTTTCAGACATTGAGTAAATAACATAAATTCAATTATAGAACACTCATATTTTTCAAAGATAATTAAAACTGCAGCTCTTCCAGAGAAATATTAACTACAAATTTAAATAATCAATCGCACCAAATTAGTAAATATATAGTAGTCAAATTTCCTTTGCTAAATATTTTAATAATAAATTTTAAATTTTATTAAAAAAAATAATAACGAGTGAAATATTATTATTATACTTAAAAATTATCTACCTAAAATTTACTAGAATTGAAAATAAATAAAAATTAAATTTATTAAATAAAAAATTCAAAATTAACATGTCTAAATTAAATAAAATTGCAACTTTCAAAAAAATGACATGAGAAAAAATAGATAATGAATTAATTTATTTTAATATAATGTACTAGTCTACGTCTGGGATATGAAGCTAAACGATTTTTAAATTGAAATTTTACTCATTAAAATTTAAAAAGCAAATTTATGTTAAATAATAAATTAATAATAATTATTTAAAAATAATAATAATAAAATTAATAATAATTACACTTAAAATAAAATAAAAATAATTCATAATTAGTTGTTAGAATACGAATCACTGTTTTATTAATAAATTAAATAATTAATAATATAAATATATTATTATTTAACTATTATCTACATCTTAATTCTCGCTTAATTTAGACTCATATATAATAATAAAATATTATACTAATATATATCAAATAAAATTTTAAAGTAAAAAAATCTATATAATAAATAGATTTACTAAATTTCCCGATTTTTCCTAAATTTCTAACATTTGAAATATATTTTGATTATATCTGAAGATGACAGTATTTTGTGTGCCGGTAAATAGGATTGTTGTATATAATGAAGAGTTGCAATTCTGAAAAAATATAAATCGTGTCTTCCTACTTGCCAAAAACTTGACAATTTACGGACTACATATAAGCAGAGACATATTAGTGTATAATTATTCCCTCAAGATTATTAAAATAATCCGCTTTAAAATATATTTTCGTTGTATTGTAAATTATGAATAAAGCTAACGTGTTTTAGTTCTTAATAAAGAATTGTACTGGAAAATCCTTAATATAAAATTTACCTAAAAATCGTTTTGTCACCGAATAGTAAATTATTTTACTTATAGCCAATCTAATAATACCTTAATTTTTATTATAAATGGTTCATTTTTGTGACAATGTGCTTCATAACCAATATCACCCTCTTTCCTATCGCTTTTATTTCATAATTTATCTCTTACTTTACAATTTTCCAGTAACTCTAAAAATTTATTTAATTTAAAATCTGAAGGTGATCATATTGAAAAATTTAATTATTTAATTTGAATTTAATTTTGTAAAATTGTAGTTTTTATTTTTAAGTAATAGTTATTATTATTTATCAGTGCACTATTAATGGTATTATACATTAACGCTGATTTAATTCATTACCTATAGAATTTCTATAAAATGCATGAAATATGTAAATTTAATTTAAATTAGTTATTATTATTATTATATATTTGTCTTTAAATATGACTTTTCGTATAATTGAAAATAGATCAAGAGATTCTGAGACCCGATTATCTTTCTTCTTATTATGGAATATACTCCATTATATTATCCCTTTCATTTAGTGATAGCATAATTACTCTTGTTTTATTAAAGTTATCTGTAAAATTAAATTTACTATTTATCTATAGTCTTATTAGACAATAAAAATAAATACAAATAAAATAATATATCACATTATATATATACTATAGAATGAAAAACAAATAAAATTTAAACAAACTAAAATATTCTAAAATATAGAAGATTATAACTCGATAATGGTACAAAAGATCATATAAAATTAGCAGTTTATGATGTTCATTTGAAAAGCAATTCGGAAGAGAGAGAATTAAGATGGTACATAACTCAGCTTTGCAATGCACTTGAAAGAGAATTTCCAGGCAAAAAAATCTTTTCCTCCGAAGAAACTAGATTTAACCCATCTAGTATTGTTATTCCAGGAGTTTGCGTCATCGAAGTTAAAAATTTCAGCAGGACAAATTTTGGGTGGACAGACTCGCAAAACTGGCTAAATATTAATGCTGAAAGATTGTTCTTACCAGGTGTAGTTGTTAATTTTGCAATGGGGAGAAATCCTTCCATTGAGTGGTACTGTAAGTATTTGCTAATATATTTTATCTATCTATCTATCTATCTATCTATCTATCTATCTATCTATCTATCTATCTATCTATCTATCTATCTTATTCATTTAGGTTATCTATCTATCTATCTATCTATCTATCTATCTATCTATCAATCAATCAATCAATCAATCAATCAATCAATCAATCAATCAATCAATCAATCAATCAATCAATCAATCAATCAATCAATCAAACCAATCAATCAATCAATCAATCAATCAATCAATCAATCAATCATCCATCTATCTATCTATCTATCTATCATCTATGTCTAAATATCTAATATAATCTATCTATCTATCTATCTATCTATCTATCTATCTATCTATCTATCTATCTATCTATCTATCTATCTATCTATCTATCTATCTATCTATCTATCTATCTATGTGTCATAACTAACAGGTTTTTCTCAGATATGTCGATTTTTACTTCTATTCTAAAGGTGGTCGAGCCAAGGAGAGAAGGAATCATTGGAGTTAGCAGAGCGCATGCCCAAAATAGTCTCTCTTTGCCATGGAAGAGTACATTCCATTTTCTTATAAACAATGGTTATTCTAGTGTTGTTTCTCACAGTTATCTTGCCTTCAGAAATTACCGTCATCTTTAAACTTCAGAAAATTATGTTACTTTTATTCTATCTCAAAATTGTGCAAATTATTTCTCCGTAATACCAGTAACATATTACTAAATGGAAAATGTAGAAAAAAAAATCTGGTTCCTCATCTACCTGCTTTTCTGACACTTTTTATAACTTTGTTTCTTCTAACGAATAAAATAAAGTCTTGATCCCTTCTTCAAAAGCTGAAATCTTCACTAAAACATTTTCCTCTAACTCTACTGTAGATGATTTCGGTGCTATTGCTGTTTCACTCTCTCCCCCAACTTATATTCAGTTACTCATTTAAATGTGATTTCTGACAACCCTTAAGTAGATAAGAAATTTGCTGCTAACGACATCCTATATATATATAACCAACCTTATATATATATATATATATATATATATATATATATATAAACTATATAATAATAATAATATATATGTAGCCAATAGCCAATAAGACTGTCCCAGTCAACCAATAATATATATATAATATGTAATAATATTAATATGTACATAATATGTAATATAATAATATATATAATAGGGACACCGATCTTATTACAATATATGTCATAAAATTTCCAGTAATAATATATATATCCTTGCCAAATATATATATATATCTTCTACTTTTGATTTATTTATAAATAATATAATATAATAATAAGAAAAATAATACGATTAGAGAAGACTAATTTATAAGAACCGGAAAAATGATTTAAATATGTATAAATCAAAATAAAAGAACAATAATAATAATAATAATATATATATATGTAATATATGTAACCAATAACAACAATATGTAATAACTATATACTGTCTAACAATAACATTCTTGCTGCTGCTGCTGCTATATATATATATATATATATATATTAAAAAATGTCAATCTGGGGACTAGCCCAAATGGTCGACAGGAAAATTGGTCGGCAGGTCAAATGGTCGACAAGGCCATCAAAAGAAATTCCGGTACAGCCCGCCGTAAGCGTTAGGCTAGGTTAGGTTAGGTTAAGTTAGGTTAGGTTTAGTTAGTCTAAGTTAAGTTTTGTTGGATTCGTTAGAGAAATTCTAAATAACCAGATTTCCCCCCCCCCCTTTTTTCCTGTCTACCCATTTGGATATCATTTGGGCATAGGTCCAGTGGTCCAATCTGTTCCTTGTACGTTTTAAAAAAAAAAAAAATCTAAAACCGGTATTGAAAGAGAAAAATGAGAATATATGGGTATATAAAATAAAATGTGGGAACTGCAGCAAAATATATATAGAAGAGACAACAACAGACTTAAATAGGAGAAAATATCAGCATTCTTATTTATAGTCTTAAAATAGATGACCAGAATTTGGCTCTCACAAATCATAGAAGAACGTAAGATCATTTTATAAATATAAATGACCTTTCTTTAATTACTTCTACTCCCTTACTTCTTCTCTTATTATCATTACTCTTATTACTTTATTATTATTATCTCTTATTACTTCTTCTCTAATTACTATAAAAGAAAATTATTAGAGTCGTTTATTGTTAATAATACCGAAAATATGAATATTAACAAGGAAACTTTTTTGTTAGATTCTTTAACAAATAATATATTAAAATACATTTTATTCATTTAAAAGGCACTTTTAACTTCATTTGACTGATTTATGTTTCTCTCTAGTATTTGGTTTCACTTTTTTTTGCTACTTTTTCTCTTTAATTCACTTGAATAAGGATGTCTGGTAAGACATCGAAAGCTCGTGAATTTTAATTAGGTTTATTAATATTCTTGTGTTTTTAACTTAGCTTATGACGTTTTAGTAATTTGTTTTTTGTTAGTTTTATTTAGGAATTATTTTGGGATTAAAATCTTTAAGTACATATTTAGTTGCGGTTTATGCATACCACTGATTATATATATATATATATATATATATATATATATATATATATATATATATATAAATACATCAATGGAAATTTTACTCTTATATATATATATATATATATATATATATATATATATATATATATATATATATATAACCACAAATACTGCGGTTTCTACCACTATTATATATATATATATATGATAGGCCTGGACATTCATAATAAAGCTGTCAAAGAAAATGCAACAGAAGAAGAGATCATTATGGTAAAACCAAGTAAGTTACTTTGGAATAATAATAATAATAATAATAATAATAATAATAATAATAATAATAATAATAATAATAATAATAATAATAATAATAATAATAATAATAATAATAATAATAATGAGGGAATTCTCATTGTCTCATTGCTTGCTTAATATGCGCCGCAAGCTGAGAGGAAAAATGATAAAAGAAAATATTGATTGTCAGTATACTGTGATTTGAAAATGAAGATGTCGATAATTATTCTTTTCTTAACGCTTCTATTTACAATAAAGTAAAATTTATATTTAACTTTTATTCTTAAGCAGCCAACTTGAATAATAATTTTGCTACTCAATACG
>JABUQX010034181.1:0-2500 GCA_015478945.1 Trachelipus rathkii
ACGAGGAGAGAGATGTTTATGTTCAACATAGGGTCACGATACCTCCCACCCTTTAGACGGAATTAATGAAAAAAGTTATAGTTAGATATATTAAACGACAGTTAGAAGGATGAATTCCTTAGACCATCTGTGTCCTCAGACAACGAGTCAAAAGAGTTAGGGTTACGAAGTTAGAGAGGTGGTATCCACGGATGCAGAGTTAGAGAGTAAGCCGCGGGAAATGTTGGTAAAGTCGATAGATAAGCCCGCGCCTTGCCGCAAATCTGCCATCACAACAGGACGCAACACTGACCACAACAACAAAAACAACAGACAAAAAAAACAGACAGACAAAAAAACGAAAGTTAAAATTGGATTAAAATTATTCACTCACTAAAAAACGTAAATGATTAAAATGCTAAAACCGTATTTACAATAAATATGTATAATTGAAAAAATTAAGAAAGTTTAAAGCACGCATTCACACACCCTAACAAATTTACGAAAAAAAAAAATTACAATTATTCAACATAAAACTAAATAAGTATAAATTAAAACAATATGTAACTAAATACGTAAGTTGTTGTGCCAAAACCCTTTTAAAATAAATAAAAAAAAATAAACACTAAAAAACTAAAGTTAAAAAGACGAAGGAAAAAAAAATATTGCACAATTCTAAAAACTAACTATGACTATCTAACATAACTAAAAAGTTTCAAAAACAAAAATTAAAACGAATAACTTATCTTTAATAAGGATGATCCAATTCTTTAAATATTAAAACTATAATAGTTAAAAACAATTAAAACAGGGGAGCACTTAATGAACAAACACACTAAATGGGAAAGATAACTAAAACATTAAGAACACTAATCAACCCATTGGAGCTCCGGCAAAACACAACTTATCACAACACAGTCTAAACACACAATATATCAATTATACGCCCGTTGCAAATCCATAAATCCTAAATACAATTTATTCTTCTCCTCCCTCATTATCCCAATCATTTGTTTCAATGTACATATTTTGATAAAATGTGATCAGATTTTATTAATTATTTGGTCAGGGGAAGAGTTTGAGACCCATTTACTATTATAATAAATTTTGTTAAATTTTGAATCCAAATTCCTCTTCTTTTGGTGCAGTGGTTTCATCTTTTTTATCATGAGCTAAATTTAGAAGATTAGTAAATTCTTCAAAAGATGAGAAAATTCTTCTTGGTTACGGATTATCCTTCTCACTGCAACAATCAGATACACTCAAAAAGATTCTTTACCGATTTTGAACATTTGGACAATTAATCACTCGAACCAACCATTTAATTTTGACTTCCTTAAAAGGTCTCTACTTTAACACCTTAACTCTTTTTTACACTAAGGAAATGTCGCCATTAAATTCTAACAACTGCAACTTCTCTTCTCCTTCTTCAGCAATAACAAATATTATTATAACCGCGCTGCAGACCAAAGAGAAACACATTGTAATTCTTAATAAACAGGAATACATCAACAAATGTAACCTACTTTTAACAGACAACAACACTTATTCTCTTCTTACAAAATAACCCTCTTAAGGAACTCACAAATCACCTTTAATAACAAACTTAAACAACTTCTCTCAGACCTTCCCACTCTTCATAATGAACTAAAATCCACTCTTCCTAAACTGCTCATAATTCTATGGTAACCTAAAAACCATAAACATAACACCCCTCTAAGACCAATCATTTCCAATGTTGATTCTATCACTTACAAGCTATCTAAATGGATTGCCAATTCCTTCAAACCCCTCTTAGGCAATATTTCTACCTCACACATTACAAACACTGAAGATTTCATTTCAAAAACAAAAAACATCAACCCCAACACCCATAAACTCCTCAGCTTTGATGTTGTTTCCCTTCTCACTTCTGTTCCTGTCCTTTTTACCATCTCTCTGCTTGAACGCTACATCACTGAAAATAATACCCCTCTTGACTTATCCCTTTCCCCTTATTAAACAACCCATCCTTCTCACTCTTGAACATAATTATTTCCAATTTAATAACATTTTCTATAAACAAAACAGGATTAGATGGGTTCCCTCCTCTCTCCCACTTAGCTAATATTTTATGGAACTCACATTGAACTTATCACTTTCTTCCCCAACCCCGCTTCTCTCCAACACCAAATGCTTAGAAATGTTGACGACGTTTTTGCTGCCGTCCCTCTCAACACCAACCATACTGACATACTTAATCTCATTAACAACATACATCCCAACATAAATTTCACCTTTGAACTTCCAGTTAATAATTCCCTCCCTTTCCTTGACACCTTAATGACTTGGTCTCCTAACAACAACATTCAATTCTCGGTCTACAGGAAACCTACTGCCAACCCCAATTATATACACTGGTTCTCTTCGCACCCTCTCAAAACTAAAATTGGTACACTATCCTCTCTCTTTCTTAGAGCCCTTAGAATTTGTTCCCCTTCTTTCCTTCAATCTGAATTCAATCTTATTTCCTCCACCTTCA
>JABUQX010034181.1:7500-12500 GCA_015478945.1 Trachelipus rathkii
ATTCTGTTGTATTCTGCACAATACAGTCTACTTTGCAGTGGAAAGCCTCATTCTACCCTTGAAGTTAAAATTCATAAAATATTTTGGATGGTGATTGTCCTCTAAGAGACTTGATGAGTTTTTTTTTCTTCTATAGTACCTGGGAATCAATTGTTAAGCGGAATTGTTGGCAATTATTAAATTAGGACATAATTTTGACATGGAAACGACAGTGGAAGGAGGGTTGTTTCAGTAAATAAAGCAATTTAGTGATATCTGAAAGAACATAGTCTGATTTCTCAAAGAACAGTGCACAATTATAAGATCTCATGAAAGTATTCATTAAGTTCCTATGCACACAAAAAATGTTAACAAATTAGAAGCTGCCCATAGAAGATATTGAAGAACATCTCAAGAGTCCAAGAAACAGAACCAAAAAAGAGAAGAGAATAAAAAAGGTTGAAAAAGAAAATTATCCATATAGATCAATAACCTTGAAGAGCAGAGAAAGATGTTAAAACTGAAAGCTTTGACCGAAGAAGACGCTATAAAATCAAAAATTCAGATGCTTGAGAAGAAAAAGTTAACCTAAAATCTCCCATTCTAGAACTTTTGTGATCAAGTGGAATTATTCCCTAGGCTAATTTAATGTAAGCTTTTAATTTATTTTCTTTTGTTATAAATAAAGCTGTTTACTTTTGGAAAAAATAAAAAGGAGTACGTTGGACGGCTATGGGGAAGGTATATAGGCCGATTACTAAAAAATAAATAAATATTTTTTTAAAATTTCTATCCATGATGAATGAACAATATTCTAAAGTGAATTTTCAATAATTTAATGTATGAACTAAGTAAATAGGCTGCAATAATGATTAATGATTTTATACGCCAAAAAATAACGAACACGCTGGTCAGGGAAAATTTGCGGATTTGGTCAGGAAAGGTCGGAGAAATAATTTCAAAATTCAAAATTTCAGATGTGAACCCTGATATAATATACAGAGCGTAGCCAGAAAATATTTTCGGGCTTTTAAGTTACGATTTTAATATATATATATAGTATATATATATACTATATATATATATATATTATATATATATATAATATATATATATTAATATATATATAAATATAAATTAGAATAGATATATATATATATATATATATATAGTATAATATATATATATATATATATATATATATATATTATATTATTATATTTACCTATATTATATATATATATATATCTTATGATATATGTATATAATATATATATATGTATAAATGAATATATATATATATATATATATATATTTTATATATATATATAATGTATGTATACATATATATATATATATATATATATATATATATATATATATATATATATATATATATATATATATATATATTTATATAATATATTATATTATTTAATATATAATCTATATTAAATATATATAAAGTATTATATTATTAAGAATTATATATTATATATATAGTATATATATATATATATATATATATTAGAGGTGTACCGGAATTCCGGTCCGGCCGGAATTCCGGCCGGAATTTGACATTTTTTTCCGGTTCCGGTTCCGGCCGGAACCGGAATTACTAATTTACTTCTGAGAAAAAATTTGCTGGAAGAGATTTATTTTATATAACCCATAGCCCATCTTTTAACAAAATATAATAGTAGCCTTGTGTAGTATTCATACAGTGTATCACATACCTACAGTATTATTTAAATAAAGTTTACTCAAATACCTCAAAATATAGGATTATAAGATATTCACATTAAATTCAAATTTAATTGCCAAAATTATATATATATATATATATATATATATATATATATATATTATATATATATATATATATATATATATATATATATATATATATATATATATATATAAACATATTATATATATATATATATATATAAAATTTAAAAAATATACAGAATATATATATATATATATATATATATATATATAAATATATATAATATATATATATATATATATATAATATATATATATATATATATATATATATATATATATATATATATATATATATATATATATATATATATATATATATATATATATATATATATATATATATATATTATTTATATCAATATATAATATATATATATAATATATATATACCGTTATATATATATTATAATATTATTATACCTATATATATATAATATATAGTTATATATATATAAATATTATATATATATATTTAAATATTTAATAATATATATATCTATATATATATATATAATGTTACGTACTTTCAAATCTTTGGAAAATATTGCTGAATTGTGGTAAAGTAAAAGAAAAACTGTTCACCAGTATTGGGCGATATTTTTAAAGTTTTTCCTCAAATATATTTCCTGCTTCTGAAAATGAAAATAATTTCTCTGAATATATGGAGGAGACTGGAAAGGAGAGTAATTTTTTGGCTAGTACTGCTATGTTTGGGAATTTAGCTTTGTTCACTTTCTACCAATTAAGGAATTCTTCTTTTCCCAGATTAGAAATTGATTTTTCTGGTAAAAAAAAATTCAATTTCTTTAAGAATTTCACCTTTTGAAGAGCCACTGATTTTTCTTTTTTTCCTTTTTACACTAACTGACTCGCTTTCACTTTCACTTTCTTCAAACTTAAAAAAACTAAGTAACTTTGCAGTAATTTCTTTTCTTAATGTTCCTGATGATTTTAAGGTACCTGGTAAATCTAATTTTATTGTAGATAATGCTCGTTTCTGAAAATGACTCATCGTCTGAACCTTCTTCTGTACTGCTACTACTATTATCACTTTCTACCTTCAATTATTTGCATATTTCTTCAAGCATCCATTTTCAACTCAATTCTCTTATTTCATTAGAAAAAAGTTAAGTTAGTAAATCTTGGGGTTTTTACTACAGTATTTAAAACAATTATCTTATTTTGATATATGTCTATGATCCTTTCTCTTCCTTTTTATTTCATTAATCTAAACTCTAATGCATTCTGTAGCTCTTCTTTATTCTCTGCTGTCATCCTCAGAGTTTGAGAAATATACTGAAGAGCTGAAATATGTAGAATAATTGATGATATAACTGATTTTGCCTTATAGTTCCGTAAACATGAGAAATGGTTGCAAAAACTCTTAGAAATTTTCAAGTCAATTTGCCAAATTTAATTAGGCAGTCCAAAGCTTAATGATTTATTGTTCATTAATAATATAACTTGCAGAGGTCTTTTCAAACATTGAATTTTTTCTAGAATCAAATATGTGCTATTCCACCTTGTATTAACATCTTGAATTGGCATAAATGGGCTTGCAAGATGTGGATCCAAGTCTCTTTGTATTCTTTTATGTTCATTACAGCTTATAAACTGGAATGATTGAAATGTGTACAAATATTCCTACATTTCTTTATTAAATCACACTGTTCTTTGAAAAAATAAGGCATCTTTAATAAATTGAAGTTATGAATAAACACTGAAAAACTTTGTATACTGGCTAAACCAGTTCCCAGTTTAATGTTATATGCTCCCATACTCGAAGGGTCAAATTGGATTATGTTAGGAGGAAATTTCCCCCATTATCATCGTAATTTCCAAAACTCAAATAGTGATTTAAATCAGAATGAGAACCTGGGAAAATACATTGCAATGGAGTACACAGTGCCATTTTTTCCAAACTCGCCGGTAAGCCAGTGAGCAGTTAAAGAAAAAAATGAGTCGTTTGAATTATTTAGCTCTCTATACCTATTGTAGTAAATGATATCTGATCAGCCTTAGATAACTTTTCGAATACTGCTGATCTCATTTACTGTATGAAGTTGGTAACAATTTCTCTACAAAATATTTATCTAACTAGGAATAAGATATTTTGGTTGAAGATTGGCAATAAGTTCTATGAATCCCTTCTCTTCTGTGACTATGTCCTGCTCTTCAGTGATTGTGAATAAAATTCATTATTTTCTGTGATTTGGGGTCATTGATTTATGCTAAATCTTTTTTGGGGAGAAACTCTCCCCAAAACTCACTTATTTCACGGCTTGAATCTCAAGGCTTGGATCTATTGCTCTTTTGTGGTTTCCCTTGTTCTAGAAAATACAAGACTCTCCCTTTTTACTAATTAAAATTTTTGGACGACTTACCCAGATATTGTCCTCAATTGATGATTTTCCATATGTTCATGAAGTGGCGTTGTACTAAAATATAAGATTTATATGTTGAAAGTTATAATAAACATTTTTTTTTTACCATTTCTTATTAGCTAAGATAAGTTTCATTAAGAAATATTCCGGTTGACCGGCCGGAATTCGGCCGGAATTTTTTTTTGTGATTCCGGCTAATTCCGGCCGGCCGGAACTGAAAATTTCAGTTCCGGTACACCCCTAATATATATATATATATTATAATATATATATATATATTTATATATATATACTATATATATATATATATATATATATATATATAGTATATATATATATAGTATAAATATAATAATATATATATATATATATATATATATTTTATATAATATATATATATAATATTATATATATATATATATATATATATATATACATATATATATCTATATATATAGTATATATATATATATATATATATATATATATAGTATATATATATATATATTATATATATATAATATAATATATATATATATATAATATATATATAATATATATATATATATATATATATAATAATATATATTATATATATTATATATATATATATATATATATATAATATATAATATATATATATATATATAATATATACAGGGTGTAGGCAGAAATTTTTTAGTGGTTTTAGATTAAGATTATATATATAATATTATATATATATCATATATATATATATATATATATATATATATATATATATATATTATATATATATAATAATATATAATATATTATTATATATATATATACTATATATATATATATATATATATATATATA
>JABUQX010034181.1:17500-32500 GCA_015478945.1 Trachelipus rathkii
TTCGGCGTCTTCAAGTGGTGGGTTCGGTATACCAGGTATAGTGAGAGAGCATAGGTGTGGAATCTACAAAAACTGTAAGTAGAGAAAAAAAATTTTTTTTGAGTTGCCAAAATTTTTTTTTTTTGTTGGCGAATTTTTTTTTTTTCATTTCTCAAAGGATAGTGGTATAAAGAAACGTGCCTTTTTCAATATTCTTTTACGAACTAGTATATACATATATTTGGTTGTGCTCCTTATTTTAATATTTTCGTGTGGAGCTATTATATTTTACGGAGCTCTTACATTTGATATTTTCGTGTGGAGCTATTATATTTTACGGAGCTCTTACATTTGATATTTTCGTGTGGAGCTATTATATTTTACGGAGTTCTTATATTTGACATTTTCGTGTGGAGCTATTATATTTTACGGAGCTCTTACATTTAATATTTTCGTGGAGCTGTATATTTTACGGAGCTCTTACATTTGATATTTTCGTGTGGAGCTATTATAGTTTACGGAGCTCTTACATTTAATATTTTTGTGGAGCTGTATATTTTACGAAGCCCTTATACTTGATATTTTTGTGTGGAGCCATTATATTTTACGGAGCTCTTATATTTGATATTTTCGTGTGGAGCTATTATAGTTTACGGAGCTCTTACATTTAATATTTTTGTGGAGCTGTATATTTTACGAAGCCCTTATACTTGATATTTTTGTGTGGAGCCATTATATTTTACGGAGCTCTTACATTTGATATTTTCGTGGAGCTGTATATTTTACGGAGCTCTTATATTTGAAATTTTTGCGTGGAGCTCTTGAATTTTGAAATTTTGGCGTGGAGCTTTTGAAGTGTGAATTTTTGCGTGGAGCTCTTGAATTGTGAAATTTTTGTGTGGAGCTCTGATATTTGGAATTTGGTGAGGAGCCCTTAGACTTTGAATTTTGGTGTGGAGATTTTCGGGTTTCGTGTGAAATTTTTTTTTTTTTTTTCTTTGAATTTTTTTTTGAAATTCGGAATTTTTTTTTTGGTGTTTTGGTTTGGAAATCATTGGATTTCTTTTGCAATTTGTTGAATTGTTTGAAATTCAGTGTAGAGCTGTTGAATTTCTTGAAATTCTTTTGAATTCGAATTTTTATTTATTTATTTATTTATTTATATAATTTTTTTATTTTTGATTTTAAGGTACCCACATACATAGTGGTACCCAACTGATTTTTTTGATATTTTTCGTACATTTGAAATTTTTTTTTACTATTTGGGTGTGGGAGTGGTGTATATATTTGTTTGTGGTACACACGTACAGTGGTACCCAATTGATATACATTTTCGAATTTACATTTGGGTGTGGGGGATTTACACACACACTGATAAAAGAGTTTTTTTTTTTTTTTTTGATAAATTTTTTTTTTTTCTCACTTCTCGCGTATTGTTCTAGCCGTATTAAATTGATATAGGAAAGAGAAGCAGTATGGCGGGTACTGACGAAGGTAAAGATGATGGAGAAAAAGGAGGAGTAAAAGTAATGACTTTACTGGAGGAACTGCAGAAGGCGTTAATAACAGGAGTAGAAGATGTAGATGTGGATAGAGTAGCCATGGTAATGGAGAGTTGTGTACAGGGTTTAAAAGCAACAAAGATAGGAAACCCTAGTACAGAGCAACCGGTAGAGGTGAACAATAGTACGATACAGCAACAGGGTGACAAAAGAAAGGATAGGTCAAATGTAGAACATTCCGTGAGACAGAAGGAGATGGGTAAGATAAAACCAAAGGTGCAGTATGCACTGAGGTATAGAGAAGAGGATTATGAGGAGAACGATGATGACATTTTTGATAATAGAAGTGAAACTGAAAGTGAAGGTGGTGGAAAAAAGAAGAGAAAGAGGAACAAAAGAAAAAAACATGTAAGAAAGTATACAGTAGATGACAGTTCGGTGACAGAAGTAGAGTCAGAAGGTGACAGTGAATTGGATAAAGGTGGTAAGTTGTGGTTAAAGAGGTTGGTGGAATTAGAAAAATCGGGTATGGAACCCAATATGGCAGTTAACAGGGTGCTCATCATTTTGGCCGGTGAATTATTGGAGGTGATGCGTACGTACAGTAGAGCTAACACAAAAGCGGTAAAACCTTTAAAGTACGGACGAGACAAGGTACAGACCTTTGATGCCTTCATCGAAGACTTTGAGAGGTACGCGAAAGAACAGCTTGGAAGGGACAAGCAGCGGTGGGCTGTTGAATTGAGGAGCTTTTTGGAGGGTGGTCCCCTAAGAACATACTACAGTATATACAGAGCGAAAATGAAGTATGTAACTATCGTGTCAAGGCTTCGTAGTTGGTGCAAAGAGGAGAAAGATAGTGAGGTGATGGATCTTCAGAAGGAATTCTGGAAGATGGAGATTAGGAAAAATGAAAAGATCGCAGAGTTTGCTCTGCGCATGCAGACAACATATGAGGCAGCAACAGAAGAAGATCAGAGGGATACTGGGATCCTAAAGAAGCAGTTCGTGAACTGCCTGCCTAAAAAAGTGGCCAGAAGGTTTAAGTTACGGATGGGGAGTGAGAAGGAGAGTATGAAGGTACGTTGGAAGGATATGGTGAGTTGGGCCCAAGAAGAGGACGAATTGGAAGACCCAACGGAGCCAGAAGCTGAAGGCATTCCTATATGGGCAGCCGTGCAACAAGAAGATAACAAGAGAATGACTTACGCGGACCAGGTCCGTTATGGGAGACCGGAACCGCAACGGAACGATGGACCAAGGGAGTATGGTAGAAGGAGTAGTAAGCTATATAATGGGCAGAGAATAAGGTGCCATCACTGTGACAATGTGGGTCACGTAAAGAGAGATTGTTGGAGGTTCAGAGGGTGGTGCCTAGGATGTGGCAGTAATGAGCATAAGCTTATGGATTGTGGAGCAAGGATGGGGTACGGGTTTCAGCGTCGAAGTGACAATAGGGAACAAGATCAAGGTGCCCCAAGAGAGGTGGAAAAAGATGCTTTCTTTGTAGTGAAGTCGGACATTGGCGTGAGGCGTGTCCCCTGAAGGAGAAAGTGGAGGACTTTATAAAAAAGAATAAACAGTCTGTATCGGGAAACGAACCTGCTCCGCCAGTGCCCGGGACGTGTCGGAGTCAACCCCCAGTATAATGTGTCCACAAAGTATCCCGGTTAGTCAAGGTGGGTGGGTGCCGAATCCTGAGGCAAGAGAGTTTGTGATGAGTCAAGATGAAGGAGTACTTGGTCCATTGCCTCAGCGGATACAAAAGGTACGAAGTATGGTTACAACAGACATAACAACAGGAGTGTATCATACTACAGGTAATATGCAGGTCACGGGTCCTGAAAGTTTAAAAATGGCACCGTTGTTGAAGGTGATGATAAAACTTGATGGTGTGGAGATGATTTCGACAGTGGATTCAGGAGCCCAATATTGTTTGATCGGGGAAAGTGAACTTTCAAGGATCTCAAATCCGGTAGTATTGAATAAGGTGATGAGGTTGAGAGGTGTGGGTGACCCACAGCTGTGTTTAGATTCGCACCGCACTGCAACGTTGAGGATCACTATTGATGAAATCAGCTATGGTCAGTCGGATTTCATAGTGGTTAAAAAGTTGAAGGAGGGTGTGATACTGGGGATGCCGTTTTTGGTTAAGAATAATATTAAGCTTAATACTGTAGACGGATCATTTAAGAGGTATGGTGACCATGGTGTCAAAGAGCAGGTGTTTTTGATGGATGGATTAAAAGACTGTATAAGGGTGGTAACCTCGGTGCCTGTGTATATGGTAGAAGAAACAGTACTTAAGAAGGATGATTGGGAGGCAGTTAAGGTAGAATGGAGATCTAAACAGATAAAACCAAGGAATCATGATGGATGGTACAGTACAAAGCCGGAAGAGTTGTTACTGGAAGGTGTAGAAGGTGGTAAAAAAGGTTACAACAAAAGATTTAAAATCATACCAGGGTTGGTGAAGTGGGTAGAGAAAAGAGGTACTGTATTGTTAAAGAAGTTGACACCGGGTCAGTTAAAATTAGGTAAAGGTGAGCAAGTAGGTACAGCACATTTAGTAGTAGATGAAGACAGGTTGAGAAGTTATGAAACCAGTGTGTGTACTGTAAACACCACAGTGCAAGAGTTGTCGGGTCCATCTAGTAATGAACAGGAGTGGACGAAGGAGAAATTAAAGACCGAGATAAAATTTATGGAAGAACTGTCACCAGAACAGATTGAGCAGATTTTAGAGGTACTGTGGAGACAACGCAAAGTATTTAGTAGAAGTGACGTGGATGTCAGTGAGACATCAATGACACCGTATAGGATCAAACTTCACGATTATACCCCTATATATCAACGGGCCAGGAGGTTTGATCAGAGAACGAACGAAGAAATTGAACATCAGGTAAAGGAGTTGTGTTTACGAGATATAGTGGAGCCGTGTGCTGCAGAGTGGAGCTCACCGGTAGTGCCGATACGAAAGAAAGATGGGACACTCAGACTGTGTGTCGACTATAGAAGGCTTAACAAGGTGACAGAGGCGGACAGGTTCCCCATGGCGAACATCACAGAAACAGTTTTTGGTTGTCACGGTGCTCAGTATTTTACAAGCTTGGATTTAGTAAAAGGTTACTACCAGATGAACTTGGAGGAGGGTAGTAGAAATTTTACAGCTTTTTCGACTGTCAGTGGGCAGTACCGTTTCAAAAGGTTAAGCTTTGGCTTGAAAAACGGACCTGCGGCATTCCAACGGGAAATGCAGAGAATACTTTCGGGGTTCAGTAAAGATAGAGTGGTGGTATACGTTGACGATGTATTATTGATTTCAGGAGAGTTTAAGGAACATCTGGTATTAATAGAGCAGGTACTGCAGCGGTTTTGCGAAACCAACGTGAAGGTGAAAGTTAGTAAGTGTAATTGGGTGCAGAAAGAGGTACAGTTTTTGGGCCATATTATTGGTCGTACAGGTATCAGAAAGCTTCCGGAGTTTATGTCCCAAATTGACAAACTAGAAAAACCAAGTAACATCGGAGAATTGAGAAGATATTTAGGTATGATAAACTTCCAGCGGAAGTTTATAAGGAACTGTTCAGAGGTAGCGGCACCTCTTAGTGCATTAACTGGTGGTAAAAGGAAGGATCCGATAGTGTGGACGGATGAGAGAACAAAGGCGTTTATGGACTTAAAAGAAAGAATGAAGGAATCGGTGGAGTTGGCGTTTCCAAATTTTTCACCAGAGGCAAAACAGTTAGAGTTATTTGTGGACGCCAGTGGATTTGGTATGGGAGCTGGGCTGTGCCAGGAACAAGGAGGTGAGAGAAGGGTGATTGCTTTTAATTCACATTCATTCAATTCTTGTGAGAGGAGAGCCTCAACTATCGAAAGAGAACTTCTTGCAATCAGGTGGGGAGTGAAAAGTTTTAGATCATTTTTGTTAGGTCAAAATTTTATTTTATATACCGACCACCGACCTTTGGTATATTTACATACTATGAAATTGATTGATAGCAAGCTGGCACGGGTATTAGACGATTTAAGTGAGTACAGTTTTGAGGTGCGGTATTACCCGGGTAAAGATAACATTTTTGCGGACACTTGGTCCAGGTGCCATAGGAGTGAAGATCAGGATGAAGAACCAGCCGATCCATGTGCCCTTCCTGGAGGGTTAACCATTATGAAATTAGTTCCCGGTGGAGCGGACTCCTTATTTATTAGTTTAAAGGCTGTGTTGGAGGATGTGCAGGTACAGGGTACCGTACAAAATCACAAAGTGTTAAGAGAGATATTAATGGATACACTTATAGAAGATCGGAAGTTGTATGGTGTAGAAAAGAAACAGAAGTCGTTGAAGTATTTGAGGGCATTGAGGATGCCTGGTAGAGAACCGGTACCAGAAGTGTTGTTAGTGGCAAGTGACATGTTTAAGGTGAAGATCTGGTTACATCATGGTACATGTTGCTCGGTGGTGTACCTGGGTCCCAAAGTGGGAAAGAAAGAAAATCTTAAAAGTGTACACATACAGGTGCTTGGTGGTACACATTTTAACCCTTTAAGAAACGACGGAACGTTTAACAGTAATAATAGAAACATCATGGTTGATGAACTCCCATCTCAGGAAGAGTTACAGCAGGAGGAAGAGGAAGTAGAGGATTCCGAAAATGAGTTGAGTGAAGATCCTGGAAACAATTTGGTGCATTATGGTACAGATGAAGGTCTGGACATAAACTTGATGATGCGGGAGAGGTGTCATATATCACGGTTAAGTTGTAACCATGTATTGGGAGGTGTAGCTTGGCAGGAGGTTTGTATTGGTGTGGTACGCAAGTGTGCGTTTTTAGATACAGGTGCAGTTATAAGTCTGATACAAGAAGGTGTAGTTCAAGACCTGGAGAATTTCGGGTATATTCGAAGGAAATGGTCAATAAATTTGACACTTAATGGAGTCACTACAGGTATTGTGGAGTGTAACATGGCTGTAGAAATTGAAATTAGTACTTTGTATCGGCGGGTGGTGTTACCATTGGCTGTGGTACAGAATGGGTACATTCCAGCATGTATGCTGTTAGGTATGAACTATTTGAAGGAAGTAGAGGCGGAACTGGACTTTGGTGAAGGGATAATTTGTCATGGTGATGATGCAGATGATGTAAGTGATACATTTCTGACAACAGTAGGAGTGTATAACATAATGGTACAGAGTGGAGGTGAAAGTAATATAATATCGGTTCATGACATCACTAGGCTGCAAGAAAGATCAGAGGTAGTAAGGACACTGAGACAAAAGGTGAGAAGGAAGCAGTTGATAACGAAAGGAGATGTGCTGCTTAAAGAATTTTATCGGTATAGAGACGATTTTCGTATGAACGGGTCCATTTTGGTGAAGAGGATGGGAACAAAGTATTATAGTGCAGTCATTGGGTTCCAACAGTTGGTTAGTGTGTGTGTGGTAACACATAGGAACATGGCGCACGTTGGAAGGGACAAGTTGATGGAATTGGTGTCCAAATATGTGTGGCACCCGAGAATGTCATCAGTGGTGCAAGAGGTTTGTAGAACGTGCCCAAAGTGTCAGTTAAACAAAATCGACCACCAAGTAGTATTCCCACCTATGTGGAAGATAGAGGTCCGGAACCCGTTTGAGTTAGTAGCAGTGGATGTGATGGCGATGCCAAAGACAAGAAAAGGTAACGTGGCTTGCTTGGTCGCAGTGGACCATTGTAGTAAGTGGGCGGCGGTGAAACCGTTGAAGGATAAGTCGGCAGGAAGTGTGGCCGACGCTTTCGAATTCCAGATGTTACCAGCGTTTGTGCGGCCACCTTATAAAGTGTTAACGGATAACGGGGTGGAGTTTAGAAGTGGTAGGTTTGAGAAAATGCTTCAAGAGTATGGAATAGAACACATTTACAGCAGCCCATATAAGCCAGCGAGTAACGGGGCCGTGGAGCGTGCAAATAGGACTTTTGCTGAATTCCTGAGAAGTATCATGGAGAAAAACATTGATTGGGACAGTTGTCTGCCAAGAGCGGTGCTTGTGTATAACAATACAAAGCATGCAGAGCTTGGAGTGTCCCCGGTGGAAAAGTTGATGGTGGAGAAGCATGAGAAGGGTAAAGTGGTACCGATTCCGAGAGATCAGCAGGAGAAGTGGCGTGAAGGACACCCAAATTGGTTACCGTATGCGGTAGGGGTGAGAGTTAAAAGAAAAATTGTTACAGTGGATAGGAGTCTGAACAGAAAATTGAGTGGGAAAGTTCCCACCCCCCCCCCCCTGGGTTAACAGAAAACTGAGTAGTTAGAAGTATAGGTCCGTTTACTTAATAACTAAAGGTTTATTTCAGGACGTATGTCGTATGACAATTTAAGGGTAAATTAAAACGAGCAAGAGCACATTACCTCATTTTGAAGGTTTTGGCGTGTCCCCCAGAGTATTTGAGAACAATATTTCCAGTTGTAAGAGGTGAGATTGGGATCCGAAAGAAACATCAGTTAGAGGTGGGAAGAAGTGGAAGAGGTACCAGAAATGACAATGGAGTGTGTACCACGGTACAGGCAAACATCACCAGAGTTACAAATGCCAAAGAAGCAGGGATCGAAAATTAAAGAAGCTTGGCGTTTGTTAAAACAGATGGCAATGAAAGAAGGTGGCAAAAAGAGTGTATCAGTACAAACGGAGGAACTTGTGGGTGAGACTAAAGGAACCCAAACGGAGGATTGCGGTACGGTGCTTTCACCCATCGATGCTAGTGAGTATCGTGACTGGTTCGATGAAGAAGTGGATGGTGTTGTGGAAAGCGATTATGATATTAGCAGATTTGAAAAATCACTAAGGTTTCCGGAAAATAGCTACTCGTTGGGAGTCCATATTAGTGACGAAAGTGGTGACGAAGTAGACTTCACTATGGAGCAGGAAGTGGAACCAACTATGAATCAGGAGGTGGACTCTAATAAAGGTCAAGAGGTGGACTCTGTCATACAGCAAGAAGTAGAGGAACCAGTGGTGGAGCAGATAGAAGGTGTAGAAGAAGTCAACATCATGGTGACCAGTCCGGATGGTTCCGAATATAGACCACGGTCTATATATGATGAGTTATTGGAAGTGGGTGAGGTACCTGATGCAATGATGATAGGTACTGGACGTGAGGAACAAGAAAAGAGTTTATCGGATTCAGATGTATATACGGTACCAATGACCAGGTCGAGAGGACCTGTGCCAGAACAGCCGAATGTGATGAGGAGGGTCATTGAATATGAAAAGAGAACTGAGGCACGAAGAATGGCATTATCAACGGGTACATTATATGAAGTGAGTTCAGTGGTTATTCTTAGTGGTATTGGTTGTTGATTTTTTTTTTCTTTTGAAGATTGTGTTACAATCTTGGAGGGGGAGTTGTATGACAGTTGGTTCGTATGCCAGATTGATTCTTAAACCAACTAAATCCTCAAATGCAAATTCAAATACGAAGGATGTCGTGAGCGAAAAAAGATATTTATTCTTGGATGGTTTTGTGAGCAACAAGTCTTCAAAGGAAGTTCAAGTAGTTCTTAAATTGGATTTTGTCAGAAAGTTGTCTTCGTTAAAGTGTATTGTTGCTGCGAAGAGGTTTCAGTGGTAACCATCTTAGAAGTTTCGTGTCCCGTGAAATCGGGTAAGTTAAGTTGAATTGCGTATATTTAAAATTATAACTCGTGTATAGTGAATTTCTATAATAGTAAAATTGGATACTTGAAAAGTTTAAAGAATGTAAATATCAGTGAGATTCAATTGTACTTTTCATCAGAATTTGTGTAAAGTTGGCATCGAAAATATAGAGTTGGGTTTGAATATTAAGTGTCAATTTGGAGTAAGGAAATAATGTCTGTTTCGATAACGTATTTGAGAGCAATAAAAGAGGTTTAGAGCTGAAATTTATTATGGAGAATTTTTGTAAGAAATGTAAGTTAGGTTGCGTTAAGTTCAGAAAGTGAAATATTTAGGTGTGAGGAAAGTTAATTTGAGTAGGTGTGTGGTATTTGTATTCTGGATATAGGTTAGGTTGCGTTAACGCAATCTGGTAGTAAAATATGGTGGATTTATAAACGTAAAATTTGTCGTAAAACAGGTTGATATGATTTTTGGGGTATTTTGGGTAAAGTAAACTGATATAATATGTGGGTCAGTTGAGTTAGGTTATGTACGTAAACATTTTAGACATTAAAAGGTAACTTTGTTGGATTCTTTAATGAAAATATAGTTTTGAGGGTTTCGGACGTGCAATTTATTGATAAACAGGTGATAAGAAATTAGAATCAAGGTTGCGTAATGATGAAGCATAAAATGGTTGCTGAAATTAGGTATTAAAGTTTGGAAAGACTTAGGTGAGAAGCAAGGTGCAAGAATATAATATTTTTAATTCTTATTATTATTATTTATCATTATTATTATTATTATTATTTATCAATTTCATTATTTTATTTTATTATTATTATATTATTTTTATTTTTACTTGTATGTTTGCTAGTATGATAGAGTGTGCGAATGACGATCAGGGTAAGGTTGTAAATAATTTTATAGATAGGGTTATTTAAAGTTTAATTATTATCTATTATTATTATTATTTATTATTATTATTATTATTAATTATTATTATTATTATTTAATTATTATTATTATTATTATTATTATTATTATTATTATTATTATTATTATTATTATTATTATTATTATTATTATTATTATTTTATTACTGTACATATTTAAAAAATTATATATGTTAACCTGGTCCTATTCTGTTTTAAGGGCCTGGTGCAGACCGGTTGGAAACCTGGTGCGGACCTGTTGTGGATCCGGTGCAAAGCTGGTGTGTGGATCCAGTGCTATTGGTGGAGGCGAGTGGAGCGGCTCCGGAGTTATTGGTGGAGCCCCGGTGGTGTGAACACCACTAAAGAAGAGTTGGAGGGTGCCGATATAGCACTCCCTATAATAAAGAAGACTTGGAGGGTGCCGATATAGCACTCCCTATAGTAAAAGAAGTAGCGGAGGGTGCCGGTATAGCACTCCCTATAGTAAAAGAAGTAGCGGAGGGTGCCGGTATAGCACTCCCTATAATACCGAAGAATCTGAGGGTGCCTTGTAGCACTCACTACCATCCTGAAAATCGTAGTCTGGAGTGAGGTGTGGAACACCGTCATTGAAGTCACCGGTGTTTATGGTCTGAGTTGGGGATCTACGGGATCCAACACGCAAAGTTACGTAATAAACTAATTCCTTAAGTACTTGTATTCTATTTATTTCAAGAAACATTGACTTGTATACAGTGATAAACATTAACGTGAATTTATAATTGTGTAAATATATATATTTGATAAGGACCATTGGATTTAATATATATTGTTATGGTTTTAATTTATATTTAGGTTCTAGAAGATAGTAAATATATATAGGTTGACTTGATAACTTTTATTTTGTATGATATTAATGAAAAATCTTATCTTGTGTTTTTCTCTCGACCTTCCCCACTAGAGACGTGAACCCTTTGCCTTGGCTCCGTATACCCTCCGTCAGCACGTATTGTTTGGTGGGTCCGGCAACAATATATTATATTATTATATTATTATTATATATAATATAATATTATATTATATATATATTTATATATATATATATTATATTATTATATATATATATTTATATATTATATTATTTATATTTTTTATATTTATATATATATATATTATTTTATATGCATGTAAATTGTATATACAAAGAATTATATGTAACATCAAAGGGTCAAACTATAACACCATCACTATTATGCATATCTATTATATTATTATTAATATATATATATATAATATTATTATATATATATTATATATTTATATATTATAAATATATATATTTTATATATATATTATATATTTATTATTATATATTTATATATTATTTATTACTAATATATTATATATATATATATTTTATTATTTTATAATAATATATTTATATATATTACCTATATATATTATATATATATATATATATAATATATATATATATATATAATTATACTATATAATATATATAACTATATATAGAGTACTTACATATAATATATAATTATATATATTAAATTTTGTTTCATTTTAAGTCCCTTAGTGTGTTTGAACTCTTACCCTTTAGGATGTTTTTAAGCCAAAAGGTTACATCTTAACCATGCGATGAGCTAAAAGGGAAATCTGTCCAGGTTTCCACTTTAAAGCTTGCTTCTAAGAGGAAGTTAATGCATATTTCGTTTGACATCTAACTCTTCAGACAGATCTCTTCCGCTCTCAAAAACTTCGGGTCTAGAGGTAGCATTCTTGGGTAAATTTTATTCGGGAGCTAAATAGGTATATATATAGAAATTTGTTCATTCTTAAATCGTGCTTTTATTTATAGTATTTTTTAAAAAGTTTCCCTAAGTGGGTTTTGAACCTTACCCTTTAGGATTTTATAGCCAAAGAAGTGTTACCTTCTTTCCTTTTTTAATATTCTATACGATTTTGAAGGTAAAAAAGAATTGCCAGGTTCCACTGAATAATCTTTTGCCTTCCCAAGAGAGTGAAGGCATGTCTGCTTTGACATTAACCTCCAGACAGATCTCCCCGCTCACACTCGGGGGTCAGAGGTAACACTTGGGTAAATTTTATTCGTGAGCTAAATAGGTATACAGACATTTAGCACTTAAATCGTGCTTTTATTTGTATTTTTCAAAAGTCCCTAAGTTTGTTTGAACCCTTACCCTTTAGGATGTTAAGCCAAGAGTGTTTTTTACCCTTATACCACGATGTGCTAAAGGAATTCTGACACAGGTTCCACTGAAAGCTTTGCTTCTCAAGAGGAGTGAAGGCATGTCGTTGACATCTAACCTCCAGACAGATCTCCCCGCTCACACTCGGGTCAGAGGTAATATATATATATATATATATATATATAATATGATTTTATATATATATATATATATATATATATATATATATATATATATATATATATATATATATATATATATATATATATATATCTATATATATTATATATATATAACTATATATATATAATATATATATATATTATAATATAATATATATATATATATATATATATATATTATATATATATATAATAATATATATATATATATATATATATATATATATATATATATATATTATATACTATATATAATATATATAATATATATATTATATATATAAAATATAATATATATATATAATATATATAATATATATAATATATATTATATATATAATATATATATAAATATATATATATATATATAATATATATATATATAGGTTGCTTGTTAATTACTCTTGGTCCAGCGTTAGAATCTTATGCGCCTATGAAGCAAGATCTCTGGAGAAGCTCGAGTGAGAACGAGTTTTGAAGGCCTAATGGAAGAAGGGCTATTTCTGCTGAAAGGGCCGAAACCTCTACCTGAGAAGTGTTAAACTCGAGACTGCGTCGGAATCATTGAGACTTTGAAATGGTTATTCTGGAGTGCTCTAGGGTGGGTTTCGGCCAGAAGAAGAATAAGAATGCCTGGACCACTGAACGGGCGAAAGCCCTTTCCTGGAAGTTGTTATACGAAATATATAATTATATATAGTATATATATATATATAATATATATATATATATATATATATATATATAAATATATATATAATATATATATATTATTAAATTTATATAATATATATATATATATATATATATATAATATTTATATATTATATATATATAGTATTATATATATATAATATATATATATATATATATAATATATATATATATATAATATATATATATATATATTATAATATATATAATATATATATATTACATATATATATATTCTATATATATATATATATATATATATATATATATTATATATATATATATATAATGTTATATAATATAATAATATATTAATATATATAAATATATATATATATATATATATATATATATATATATATAATATATATATATATTATATATATATATATATATATATATATATATATATATATATATATATATATAATATATATATATATTATTTATATATATATATATAATATATATATATATATATATATATATATATATATATATATATATATATATATATATATATATATATTATATAATAATAATATAGTTTATTTATGTGTGCTCATTCTGCCTCTTTTCTCCACTTGAAAAAGGCCTACAACGACTATATTCACATGGTGGCTCATATTTGCACAGTTATAAGGAGTGGTAAACTGACAGCCAAAAATGTTGTAAGGGCAATGTTTGCATGCAATGTTACAAATGTTGCAAAGCAAATTTTGCAACATCCAGCTTTTGACGTTAATATGTCAAAGTTAGGGTTTTAGGGTCATGAACTGAATTTAAGAGCTGGAAACCGTTTTCGGAGGTTTAGTCCCCTAAAGAGGGGCCGTAAGCACTTTCAGAGGAAGGCTTTTTGTTTCCTAAAGAAGGGTTTTAAATGATCGGTAGATCATTTTTTGAGGTTCCAATCGATTTATGCGATGTTTTATTACCCCCTAATAATCGAATGTTTAAATCGAGTCTCTACGTTCTCTGGTTGACTTTTTAGTATTGAATAATATAATGAAAGAAAATAATTATTGTAAATTAATCGGGCTAATTGGGGGGAATTGCGTTGTTTTTTGGCTAACTCTCTTAGAATGAATCCTGCTTTGACTCGGGGATGCCTCGTCACCGCTGAAAAGGGTGGGGTCTGTAATCACGCGAGGATGACAGGTTTGCATCCCATCTTCAACTAAATCTTTTTCTCCCCAAAATCCATGGTTCGATGGATCAGGAGAGAGACAATGCGTATCGGGCATGGAAAAACTCTCATTCTCTAATCAATCTTACTAATTTTCATTCTGCTCGGAATCGTTGCAGGTATATTATTGGACAGGCTAAGCGCACTTTTACTGAAAAAAAAATACGTTGATCTGCTTGGTTTTCCTACTGATAAAAATTTCTGGTCCCTTGCCAAAAACATCTCTAACAACTTTTTGTAATCCTGCCGTTTCCTTCTTATTCGCTCTGAACGGTTGCTAACTCTCTTTCTAAAATGCAAATCTATCTTCGGCCTCTTTTTTCATCTAATTCTACCTTGGACGATTCTGGCATCCCTTCCTCCTACTTCTTCCTTCTCCAGGTTTCCCATGTCTTTACCTGTGATACACATGATTCGTGTGCATGGAATCTTGACATCTTGAATATTCCACGAAAGTCAAACGTGGTGGAATGGCAACTCCTCCCTGTGTTTTGAGGGAGAGTGTGCTTCTGAGCTGGTGCCTGTCCTCGTTCAACTCTACTCTCTGTCTTAATACTAATACTTTTCCTCAGTGCTGGAAAGCACGCAATATGTCCAACCGATCCGAAAAAAAGGCAGCCGCTCTAGTTCCTTCCAACTATAGCCTATAGCTCTCACTTGTTTCTATCTAAAAT